>JAWPHD010015917.1:0-52691 GCA_037043455.1 Cyrtodaria siliqua
TTTTCTTTTGACCTTGACATTTTTGACCTGTTTGAAATGCATGTTTTCTTAGACTGTACAAACATGATGGCACAACCTTCGACAGCTGTAAATCTCGCGTGTGGGCGCTGTCGTACGAGAGGTCGATATTTAAATGGCACCCACAAACTTACGATCTCGACAAACTCAAGATATTCAATTTTTGGGGCGTTTGTTTCAGCCAAAGGTTTTTCTGCAGTAGCTTGAGCAATTTAAATAATACATACATCAATTACATATCATTAGAATTGTTTTATTTTTAAATACCATAGTTTTGAAAATCGGTTGGGAAATAAATATTTTGCAGCCCAAATGATTTTTTCATGGGGCTTTTCCCATGTAAATTCCTATTTGGGTGGACAGCAGAAAATTATGAAAATTCAAATAACTTCAATTAGTCTTCATATTTTGCTATGAAACTTTCAGGTTGTCTTAATATTCGAATATCCAATAATTTAAAACCATTTTGGATAAAAAATCTAAACAAATGTTATTTTTTCTAATTTTTCATGCAGCAGAAGTTTGCATTGAAATGTCCCCTCAAAAGCAGCTTTTGCGCATGAAATCTTTATTTCTCAACCAATTTTGAAAAGTAAGGTATTTTTATTTACCACTAAAAATGTCTGTTTCATTTATATACATGTAGATACCAGATGAATTTTAAAATGTCCAAAACACCTTTTACTGAAACAAGCGCCACAAACAATAGGTCCAGCATACTTGATCTTTTCAGAGGGTTTCCCCAGACTTTTATTAGATTGGGATTTGTTATCAACAAAATTTTAACACGCAAACGAAACTAACCCGCCAAATAACGGCAAAATTGCACTACAAAATTGTTATCAAAACTCTGTCTGTGTGTTCAGTGTAGTTGGACTCAGTTGGGGTGTATGCAAATAGATAGGTTAATAAGCGGGTTACTACTTTCTCGCCGCAGAGCTAGCTTTTAGGGCGATATCTGTAGAGCGTCCGCTTCACATGCAAGGGGTCCAGAGTTCAAACCTGCTGAGTGCTATTTATGTGTAATTATTCCGGTCCGATTACATTGGTGGAGATTCTGGGTAGGCATTGTATGAAGTTATGGCCAGATGCCTAGATCATAATATATAAGTGGTGTCCTCTGACATGCATACATGTTTCACATTTTTAGCTCGACTGTTCGAAGAATAAGAGAGCTTATGTAATCACCCCGGCGTCGGCGTTGGCGTCCCACATCAAGGTTTGCTTGTAAGCTGTGTTTACAAGTCTATAACTCTTACATTTCTTATCCTAGCACAACCAAATTTGGTCATGGGCTTCCTCATAGCATAATCTTAAGGGCTGCTTAAGCAATTTTGGTTCCTGTAACCCATGGGCTCCCATGGAACCCAAATTATGGTAGCCCATAAAATGTGTCGCATTTCACATCAAATTTTGCGTGTAAGCTGTGTTTACAAGTCTATATCTCTTACAATTCTTACCCTAGCACAAACAAATTTGGCCATTAGCTTCCTTATAGCATTATCTTAAGGGCTGCTTAAGTAATTTTGGTTCCTGTAACCCCTGGGCTCCCATGGAACCCAAATTATGATAGCCCATAAAATGTGTCTGTTTCACATCAAATTTTGCGTGTAAGCTGTGTTTACAGGTCTATATCTCTTACATTTCTTGTCCTAGCTGAACTAAATTTTGGAATTGGTTTCCTTATAGTATGTTGTAAAGGGTTATGTAAGTAATTTTGTCTTCTGCAAATTCTGGGCTCCCATGGAACTCAAATTGTGATGGCCCATGAAATGTGCAATAAAGGCAGATCTAGGTTTGCATGTAAGCATGTATATATCTATAATTTTGGTTTGGGATTTCTTATAGCATTTTGCATCTTATTCATACTTCACCCATATTAGGGCATCGGCTCCCTCCTCGCCCCCGTGCCCCCACTCGCCCCCCTCCTTTTTTTTTACATATTTCTGTGTTGTTTTAGTCAATTCTTACACATATACGTTGCCCCCTCCCGCCCACAACCCTCACCCACCCCCGCCTCTCATCCCCCCCTCCCTCCCCCACTTGAAACTCATTTTTTTTTTTATATTTCTGTGTTGTTTTAGTCAATTCTTACACATATATGTAGTATTATTCTCTGAAAAATCGAATAGTCGAGCTGCGCTGTTCTCCGACAGCTCTTGTTATGTGTGGACTTGGCATAGAGTTTCTCTGCACAAGACAAAAACAGTCAATTAAACCGATAAAACTGAATTTTATAACTGTACAACTTACAAGTGAAGAATGATCATTTGTTATCCATTTCACACTAAAATTTTAATCCAAAAAACGGTTTGAGAAGAAATACATTTTTTTAGGTACTATGCATTGTTTGAACGGTAAAACATAGACGTCTTGCACAGTGACGTCATACAATAAATGTTTACACACGGCCAGGTCATATGTACATACACTAAACCAAATTGCTAAGTACCAACCTAAGAATAAGTCAATAATATTCTCATTGTTTTGTGTATTTTGAGCTTGATTAGAGATACGGTTAAACTGCAAAATAACGAGTGTAAATCGTCTATTCTGATTGCATGAACATATTTTAAAACTTTTAAGTCGATGTGTTTTCTTAGAAATAATTTATCACTTATACAACTGAGTATATAGGATTTTATTAAGTACTTCGAATAAGTGAAGCTTTCGATGTTCCTAATTCTAAAATATGCCAGTTAAAATTATTTTGACATCATGTTTTACTAGCATTACCACTACAAATGCATTTGCAATAGAAATTTCCGAAATATTGAATGTTAACCCTGAATTACAGTTACTTGAATTTCAAACAATATTCAATTTAAAGGGAGGTAATTTAAGATTATCCATATCTCATTTTTTTATAGACGGAAAATCTGCGATAAATGGGTCAAATTTTTATGTTTTTTTCTATTATTTCATACCAGTTTTAAGAATTTTATATCTTTAAGCGATCTTTGACTCGTGTTATGTGTTTTATCAGTACATTTCATGTAACTCTCAAAAGATGTAACAATTTAAACAAAAAATAAATGTTTTACAAACTATGGGTCAAAACAAAATACTTATCATATATCTATTCTAAAATATATTTAAAATAAGAAAATTAGTTAAGATACAAAAGTTGATACTTAGACATTTTGTTCAGTGTATATTGTGAAGTATATGTGTCTGTAAATATATCTAAATTTGCCATGAATGTGATATTCAACTGAAGATCAATTATTTATTGATTAGGTAAAGCGTTTATTTAGAGTTTTGTTTTGGTGTGAGATATTAGTTAAAACTTTAAACGAGTATAGTGTGTGGTCTGAAATTGTCCATACGTTTTTTGGTCAAACACAACAAGACATCATGGGGTGCATCTATAAACGGTCGTCTGTAAAAAAAGCACCCCAGACGTCAAATAAATGAGACTATGGGCGAGTGTAAATCAACTTGCAGACTCCGGTATAGATCACGCTTAGGCATTTTGATATTAAAAATAACAGTCATACATTATGAAGCTGCTTCCCATTTTATACAGACAAAATGCTTCTCTAATTCATAATTTTGCATTGCCGAGACGTTGAGATTTTGTTTTATTTTCAGTAGGTGATAACATTTGTGTTACTCGGTTTTTACTCGGTTATATGTATGTTCAGTGCAAGGGATAGTCGGACTGTACATAAATAATGATACTTACATGTATTTGCTTTTCAAAACAATTTGTGAACTGAAATGCTGATTTCTGGGGGAAAAAAGTTAACAGAGATTAGTTTAATATTGTTTGAATCTTATAAATTAGATTGACAATATGTATCTTTGTTTTTTTCAGTGAGTTTGTGTTTACCATTTATAACTATTGTTTGAAATTATTAAACTTATTAAACAAAACATATTTTTTCTATGAATCACAATATGTGTTTTTGTTGTTTTCAGTGAGTTGGTGCATCGTTTTACACTAGGACAGCTGAGGGAGGATATACAATGATGGTCTTGTACAGATTATTTTCACAAGGACAGTTTTATAGGACAAGTAACATTTTAAGGACATTCGAGAAACAACATCCTGCCTTGGGGATTACTGGAAAAAACAGTTACGGAACACTTAGCTCTTCTGTGTGTTTTAAAAACAGACATAAGGAAGATTCATTTAAGCTTTTAAATTTAAGAAATGGCCATCTGGACATATTCAAATTTTCGTTATTTTGTAGAAACTGTTCATCTAACAGCGCACCTACAGGACCGGAGACTAAGCGTCCAGCAGCTTTTGATAAGGGCGCACTGAAGCAAGTTTACCGATTTCACCACACTAATCTCGTCAGAGCAGTGTCTTTGCTCAAATTTTATCAGACTGCTGTCGCGATTCTTTCAGTTCCATTCGTGATATACATGGAAACTTTAGACATGTTAAGCAGGGAAGACGTAATTTCCTGTTTCAGTATAATGATCCTAGCCACTGGAATGCTGTTCATCATGAGTAGATTTATACGGCATATTGTGTGTATCATGTATGTTGATCCGCATGCAGCAACTGTGGGGATATCGCATCTGACATTTTGGGGACGAAGAAAAGACATTCTCCTCGATATATCGGACATTATACCATTGACAGATACTAAACAGAAGGCTACAGATACATACATAAGGCTAGATACCTACGATAAAAAGAATTCCTTTTATCTGTTTTTGAAACATGGCCAAATATCAGATCAAGAGAGTATTAGTCAAGTTTTGGGTCAATACAAGACTGTCAAGTAAAATTTCTAGCGAGACACCGTAATTGTTATATGCAGGAGGATAAAGCAATTAGGAGTTGTACTTTTGTAGTAAATACACATGAAGTGTACAAAATAACAAGGCAAAACTTTTAGATGTCACAATTGCTGTATAGTGTATTATAGTGTTGTGGTGTTTGTGAAAAATAAAATCCGATTGCACCAACATACAATGTCAACAAATATGCCAATTATTCCATATCCTGAGAAAAGCATTGTCCTACTCATATCATGGTATCTTTTTTTTACCTTGTTATAAATAAAACAACTAGGATACACCCACACTAGGATACACCTGCTGGCCCTATGACTGACTATATTAGCTCTAGGTCATTCTTTACAACAACAAAGAATGTCAGACTCGCTATAACTACGTTAAAACAATCGATTGTCTTTAATATTAACTGTCCTTTGATTGTTTATTTACAACTTGTTTTGTCAGATGTTAACTATATTTTGGTGTAATATTATCAGCAATTAGTAATATGAAAGAATTATTTGCATAGAACTACTCAAATCATTATTAATTATGCTGTGGTGCGTTGTCCGTCCGTTAAAGTTTTCTTGTGGTGACTACTCCTCTGAAAGTACTGGATGAATTTTCATGATGTGAAAGATGGCGACCAAAGCTAAAAATAGTTTTATTTTTTTTAAATTGTAGCAATTACTCATCAAAATATAAGTGATAATGATAACGGACCTTTACTAAAATGGTCAGCCTGGCCTAATGTTGGTCTTTGATGAATATCATTTTGATTCAATATCAAACATGGCCAACAGCAGCCATTTTTGTTTTATACATAGAGTTTTATTAGGAAAATATTGTGGCAACTACTCCTCTGTAACTACTTAATGTTTTTTTCATGAAATTTTACTTGAATTTTGTCCATAAGGTCTAGTTGACCCTAGCAAAAGTTCATGTTGATGCGAAATGCCAAGATGGCTACCAAAGCTAAAAATACTTATTTTTTTTACTACTGCTTAAAAACATAAGGGGTCGGAGCTCTAGATAAGCTGCGTATCTGCGTAATTTAAGCAAATAAATGAGCCAAAAAAATGCAAAAGATTAAAACATAAAAAAACAAGAGGTCAATGACCTTGAAACTCTACTGATAGGTTTTGATAGCTAGATCAGCATTCCTGTGAAGTTTCATGAAAATCTGTCCTGTAGTTTCAGAGGAGTAGTCGCTATAAGTTTTTATTATATAACAATATAGAAACAAAGATGGCCACTGGCAGCCATGTTTAATGACGAATCAAAAAGATTTTCGACAAGGACATCATATCATGCTGATCATTTTAGAAAAAGTCCCATATCAGTATCACATAGTTTTCAAGAAGTAGTCACTACAAATTTGTTTTTTGGACATCTATTTTTAGCAGTGGCAGCATAAGGACCAACATCATGACATGCTGATCATTTTAGTAAGAGTCCCATATCAATATCACTTATAGTTTTCAAGAAGTAGTCGCTACAAACTTGTTTTTTCAAAACATTGTTTTTAGCCATGGCCATCTTGGATTTCACATCAACGTGAATTTTTGCTAGGATCAACTAGACATCATGGGCAATATTCCTGTAAAGTTTCAGGAAAAAACATCCAGTAGTTTCAGAGGAGTAGTTGCTACAAAATAGTTTCGCGGACGACTGACACCAAGAGCTGATCTTTGATCAGTAGAGCTAAACGAGGCCCAATAGGGCCTGTGGATGCTCTACTGGGTGAAGATAAAGTTTATGTATAAGGGGCCGTAAGTCTTCAAAAATCATTCAACCGGAACATGGTGATGATATACGCAACTAGGCTTGGTACTGATCATCTCTGCAAAGTTTCGTTGAAATCCAGCCAGAGGTTCAGGAGAACTAGTCTAGACAAAGTTAGTGTATTAAATCCCTTAAGGGCCCATAACTCTGCCAAGATGCATTCATCCAGAACATGGCAATGGCAAGTGCAACTAGGCTTAGTACTGATCATCCCCGCCAAGATTCGCTAAATTCTGGCAAAGAGTTCAGAAGAGACTAATCTGGACAAAGTTTGTGTATTAAAACATTTAAAGGGCCATAACTCTGCCAAAAATCATTCAACCGAAATATGGCGATGATATGCACAACTAGGCTTGATACTGATCATCCTTATGATAAGGGCTCATAACTCTGACAAAACTCATTTAACCAGAACTTGGCAATGACAGGTGCAACTAGGCTTAGTACTGATTATCCCCGCCAAGATACGCTGAAATCTGGCAAAGAGACTAATCTGGACAACGTTTGTGGTATCAAAATCCTTTAAAAGGCCATTACTCTGCCAAATATCTGTAAACCTGAACGAGACGATGACATGCACAACTAGACTTGGTGCTGATCATCCCTGCTAAGTTTGATTGACATCTGGCAAGGGGTTCAGGAGAAGTAGAGCAAAGTTTGTTTATTAAAACCTTCAAAGGGCAATAATTTTGCCAAAAATCATTCAACCGGAACACGGCAATGATTTGCACAACTAGACATGGAATTGATCATCCCTAAAAAGTTTCGTTTAAATCTGGCCATGGGTTCTGGAGAACTAGTCGGAACAAAGTTTGTGTATTAAAACCTTTAAAAGGCCATAACTCCGCCAAAAGTCATTCAACCGGAACACGGCGATGATTTGCACAACTAGACATGGAATTGATCATCCCTAAAAAGTTTCCTTTAATCCGGCCAGGTGTTCAGCAGAACTGGTCAGAACAAAGTTTGTGTATTAAAACCTTTAAAGGGTTATAACTCTGCCAAAATCATTCAAATCGAACACAGTGACTATGTACAACTAGGCTTGGTACTGGTCATCCCTGCAAATGAAATCCGGCCAAATGAAGGCCCTTTTGTCTTAATGCGGCCAAGATATAGCATATTTCAGAAAATCGAGGGCCATGACTCCGATGTAAATGATCCAATCTGGATTGTTTTCGAACTTTTCCAAGCTTTCATTGATATGAACAATCTGGTAAAGTTTGGTAAAGATCGGATGAAAGATGAACGCCCTATCACGTTAACGAGGGAAAATATAGCATTTTTAACTAAATCAAGGGCAATAACTCCACTGTTACTGGTCCGATCTGGCTGATTTTCGAACTTCTCTGAGCTTTCATTCTTTTGCATTCTTTATTAACAATCTATGCAAGTTTGGTAAATATCAAATAATAAATGGAGGTGCAAGAATGTTCACAAGGCTTAAAAATATGGCATTTTTAGATCACCCGAGGCGAAGGCTCAAGTTGATCTATTGCGATCACTCTTCGTCCGTTTTTCATAGACATATAGGCTAAACAAATCTTCTTCTCTGAAACCATAAGGCACAGAGCTCTCGTGTATTACTTGTAGCATCAGCTTATGGTCCTCTACTAAGTTTGTTCAAATGGTGACTCTTCTGGTCAAATTTGGCCCAGCCCCGGGGGTCGCAGTTTTACATTATAGACTTATATAGGAAATAAATTCAAAAATCTTCTCCGAAACTATAAGAGCCAGAGGTTTAATGTTTTGCATTTACTATAAGCGTATGGTCCTTGGTGCACAGGTTTACAGACATATATGGGGAAAAATCAAAAATCTCCGAAACTACAAGAGCCAGAGGTTTACTATTTTGCATTTTACTATAAGCTTAAGGTCCTTTACCTAGTTTGTTCAAATGGTGACCCTGGGGTGTCACGGTCATTTTTGGGAAAAACTTAAAAAATGTTCTTCTCTGAAACTGCAAGAGCCAGAGGTTTAATATTTTGCATTTGCTATAAGTTTCTGGTCCGCTACCCAGTTTGTTCAAATTGTGACCCTGGGTCCATTTGGCCCCGCCCCAGGGGCCTATTTTATATAGACTTGTATAGGAAAATGCTTAAAAAATCTTCTCCTCTGAAACTGCAAGAACCAGATGTTTAACATTGTGCATCTACTATAAGCTTATGGTCCTCTACCAAACCTGTTAAAATGGTGATCCTGGGGTCACATTTGGCCCCGCCCTAGAGGTCACATGTTTTACAAAGACTTACTTAGGGGAAAAAAATATCTTCTTCTCAGAAACAGCTTGGTCAATTTCACATGGATTATCCTTAGGTGAATGTTTTACAAAATTAGGTAAACACGACATCCAATATTGCCACCATAGAAAAATCTTTAAATTACTTCTTGTACACTGGGCTGGGAAGCGAAGTGCGTTCAAATCCCATTGGAGATTTATTTTTTTAAATAAATTATTCTTCATTTGTATTATCGTTTCCTATTTAGCTTAGTTTTTTCTTTTGTTCAATTTTTCTAAAGTTTGTATAGAAAGATTTTGCATGTTTTACATAGTCTTATATGGGGAAAACTTAAAAAATCTTCTTCTGTGAAATTACAAAAGCCAGAGGTTTAATGTTTTGCGTTTGCAATAGACTTATGTCCCTCTACCAGATGACCCTTGTGTCACATTTGGCCCCCGCCACAGGGGTCAAATGTTTTACATAGACTTGTATAGGGAAATACTTAAAAACTCTTCTTTTAAGTTTTTAGCATGGAGTTGTGCATTTAAATTTTGGTTGAGGGTGTTGTTGTGTTTTGCACTTGTAAAAAGGTATTGAAAGGAATTTAATGATGGAACCTGTTGATATAAGAGCCATTTTAGCTTGTAGAGCATTCGCAGGCCCCCTTGTTTTCTTGTTCTTTATTATTAATAACAATGATTGCTAATCCCTGGTCTATCAAGTTTGCTCATTTGAAGTCCCTGGGGTCAAAGATGGCTGCAACCCATAAGTCCAAAGTTTGTATGTAGAGATTTTTCATGTTTTTACCTAGACTTACATAAGGAAAGACTTAAAAAAAATCTTCAGTCAGCATATGCAAAATGACAATTTTTTCATCATGGCAAAGATCCTCAGGTTATCGATTTAGGGCCATTTTGGCCCTCTTGTTTAGCAAAACAAGGGCCGTAACTCCAGTGAAATTATTCCGATATGGCTGGTTTTCAAACTTGTCCGAGCTTTCATTGATATTAAGTTACTGGCAAAGATTTGTAAAGTTCCGATTAATATTGAAGGCCCTAGAGTGGTCACAAGGCAGAAAATAGCATTTTCAGAAAAACAAGGGCCATAACTCCAGGTGTTACTCATTCGATTTAGCTGGTTTTCGAACTTATCCGAGCTTTCATTGATATAAAGAAACTGTCACAGTTTCATAAATATCAGATTAATAATGAAGGCCCTAGAGTGTTCACAAGGCAAAAATTAACGGACGAGACGGACAACTCGTCATCCCTTCGGCCAGTAGAGCTAAAAAGGAAGGAAAACAAGCCTCCAGTGATATTTGAACCCACGGCCCCTGGGATTTCCAGTGTACATTACCAAAAATTGAAAAAGGGCCATAACTCCGTGTTATTGGTTCAACCTGGCTGGTTTTCAAACTCGTCTTCTGAGCTTTCATTGATATCAACAATCTGGCAAAGTTTGGGAAAGATCGAATACAAAATGAAGGCCTAGTGTTCACAAGGCTGAACATGGCATTTTTCAATAATTCAAGGGCACATAACTCTGGTGTTTCTGCTCCGATATCGGTGCTTTTCGACCTAGTCTAAGCTTTATTAATATTAACAATCTGATAAAATTTGGTAAAGATCGGATGAATAATGAAGGCACTATCATCTTAAAGAGGCAAAATACAGTACTTTAACTAAATCAAGGGCCATAACTCCGATGTTACTGGTCCGATCCGGCTTGTTTTCAAACTCGTCCGAGCTTTCATCAATATTATCTATCTGTTAAGTTTGGTAAATATCTAATAATAAATGAAGGTGCTAGAGTGTTCAGAAAAAAACAAGGGCCATGACTCCGGTGTTACTCATCCGATTAGGCTGGTTTTCGAACTTTTCCGAGCTTTCATTGATATTAACAATCTGTGCAAGTTTGAAAAAGATCAAATAATAAATGAAGGTGATAGAGCTCAAGGCTTAATATGGCATTTTTCAGCAAAACAAGGGCCATACTTCCGGTGAAATTAATCCGATCTCCCTGGTTTTCGAACTTATCCGAGCTTTCATTGAGATACAGACACTGGCAAGGTTTCTTAAAGATTCGATTAATAATGAAGGTGCAGAGTGTTCACAATGCAAAAGTTAACGGACGGACAGACGACAGACAACTCGTCATCCCATAAGCCAAAAACTCGTCAGTAGATTTATTTATTTCAATGAGTAGTGAAACATGAATATACAACATTTAATGTTTTATCCAATCTCATCTTCAGAATGTATGGTTAGTTCTATTGTCGAACTGTTCTGTACTCGTCACTTGTGTGTAGAGTATGTTCACTATATGATGTAAGACTCGATTAGAACATATTCAGAACAAATCTATGCTTGGCAATACAAACATTTCATAGACTGGTTTGGGGGTTTATGCTTACTAACATGATGAAATAATGTATACTTAATAGGTACTGTAACCCAGTCTGTATTTATATCCAGTCATTTTTTCCCCGTAAAAATATGAAAATATATCTTCCGGTAAAAGTGTTCTCGGGCGAAAAAGAAGTATAAACATCGATCACAACATTAATATAATGAAAAGTTATCTTTCCATGAATGAAGCTGTTTCTTATGAGTCAATTTTTCGGCAGATATTGTTTGATTTAATTGACCAATGTGTTGACAATTGAGTTGAAACTGTGCAAATTTACAGTAATTCTGAGTACGAGTACTAGTAATTGAAGGGGAAAAAAAGCAAATGTGTACAAACAGAAGGCTTACAATATTGATAAGAAAAGGCGATTCGGGTAAAAAAATATAATATTAAACAAGAGGTCAATGACCTCGAAGCTCTACCGGCAGGTTCCGATAGCTAGATTAGCATTCCTGTGAACTTTCATGAAAATCTGTCAAGTAGTTTCAGACTAGTCGTTACAAGTTTTATATATAACTCTATGTAAACAAAGATGACCGCTGGCAACCATGTTTATCGAATCAAAATAATTTTCAACAAGGACAAACATCATGTCATGCCGATCATTTTAGAAAAAATCCCATATCAATATCACTTATACATGTAGTTTTCAAGAAGTACACATTTGTTTTTAAAAAATCTATTTTTAGCCGTGGCGGCGATCTTGAATTTCTGGCCGACCTGAAATTTTGCTAGGATCAACTAGACACCAAAAGCAACATTCCTGTGAAGTTTCATGAACATTAATTAAGTTTCAGAGGAGTAGTCGCTACAAGTTTTTACTATATAACTCTATGTTAACAAAGATGACCACTGGTAGCCATGTTTAATGTCGGACCAAAATGATTTTTGAAAAGGACCAACATCATGTCATGCTGATCATTTTAGAAAAAGGCCCTTATCACTTACAGTTTTCAAGAAGTAGTCCTTAAAAACTTTTTTTTGTTAAAAATCTATTTTTAGCTGTTGCGCCCATCTTGAATTTCCGGCTGACCTGAAATTTTTCTAGGCCCATCTAGATATCAAGAGCAACATTCCTGTGAAGATTTATGGAAATCCGTCAAGTAGTTTCAGACGAGTTGTCGCTACAAGTTTTTACTGTATAACTATGTAACAAAGATGGCCACTGCAGCCATGTTCAATCTTGAATCAAAATGATTTTTGACAGGGACTAACATCTTGTCATGGTGATCATTTTAGAAAAAGTCCCATATCAATATCACTTATAGTATTCAAAAAGTAGTCACTACAAACTTGTCTTTTTAACAAAAAGCGGCCATCTTTGTTTACATAGAGTTATATAATGAAAACTTGTAGCGACTACTCCTCTGAAACTACTTGACGGATTATCATGAAACTTCTAATGAATGTTGTTCTTGATGTCTAATTGATCCTAGCAAAACTTCAGGTCGGCCGGAAATTCAAGATGGCCGCCACGGCTAAAAATAATATAAGTAATATTGATATTGGACTTTTTCTAAAATTATCAGCATGACATGATGCTGGTCCTTGTCTAAATTGTTTTGATTCAATGTTAAACATGGCTGTCAGTGGCCATCTTTGTTTACATAGATTTATCTAGTAAAAACTTGTAGCGACTACTACTCTGTAACTACTCGACGGATTTTCATGAAACTTTACAGGAATGTTCAAGATGGCCGCCATGGCTAAAAATATGTTTTCAAAATACAAATTGGTAGCAACTACTTCTTGAAAACAATAAGTGATATTGATATGGGACTTTTTCTAAAATGATCAGTATGACATGATGTTTGTTGATCCTTGTCAAAAATCATTTTGATTTGACGTTAAACATGACCGCCAGCGGCCATCTTTGTTTACAGAGTTATATAATGAAAACTTCTAGCGACTACTCCTCTGAAACTACTTGACGGATTTTCATGAAACTTCACAGGAATGTTGCTCTTGATGTCTAATTGATCCTAGCCAAGGCTAAAACAGATTTTCAAAATACAAGATTGTAGCGATTACTTCTTGAAAACTATAAGTGATATCGATATGGTACTTTTTCTAAAATGATCAGTATGACATGATCTTGGATGTCGTACTGACCTAATTTTAACAAATTTAAGAAGGATTCATCTAAGGTGTGAAGTTTGGTCAAAATTGGCCAAGCGGTTTCTGAGGAGAAGTCGTTTGAAGCAAAAGTTAACGACGACGGACGAAGAGTGATCCCAATAGATCACCTTATTAATGAGCCTTTGACTCAGGTGATCTAAAAATAAGTTGTGATACCCACTACAAATATATGATTACTTGTTGCAAAATTATAACTCTATTTTATTTTCTTGTATGTTTTAGTACAAGAGAATGAAATCAGCCATAATTTTCAACAACCGAGTATTAAAAGTCGGTCATGAAAAATTGTAACCGATTAATCAGATCAAAGGCATAACTGATTGATGATCGATCAAATCGATTAATCGGAACAACACTAGTTAGAGGTGCAGGTGTACCCTAATATCAGTTGATGAATTGAATGTTGTTTAAGGGCTCATCAACACCAAGGTTATAAAGAGCTGCTCCAGAGAGACAGGAATGATACATAGGAATCTGGGAACCTGTCCAGCCCCAACAAATCTGTTTGGTTTAATCAATATTGATTCAAGAAATGTGTTGAACAATATGTCAAATAAAACATGGACAGTATTTGAAAACAAGCTTTCGATGAAAACTATTTAATAGGAGTAACAACATACAGCTTCAACTACAATTGCTTCTGTTGAACACATTTTTAGACAATACCATCATATATTGCATTTTTAGACAAAAAAAACACTGATTAACATTCAGTTGAAAACTTGAGGTAAATTAAATAAATAATGAGTCGACAGATAGTTATTTTATTCATTTACTGGTATGCTTAGCGGACGGTGGAATTTTCCTGCCCTGGATCATTGCAATCAACAGTTCTGGTATAGGATGTTGGATGCAGCATCTTTAATCTAATGTACCATAATTGGGTATTTGGAATGGCCATCATTATGAGCAAAGATGAGATGTCACTACAGAATAACAGTCTCCTCAAGAAGAGAAAGTGTCTTTATCCTATGTATGTATTTAAATGGTTTTCTATGACTGACATGTACATTTTTCTGTCAGGCATTTACAACCAGTCTTGGATAATAACACAAACATCATTTACACGAGCTTACACAATTAATATATTATCTGGACTGCTGTGAAAATGGATTTAGATAAAGAGCAAAGACGATGTCAACTACAAAAGAGCTGTATCACAGTGATGTCTTCCTGAAAAAAAGAAATGTATATCCTTTACATATTTAAAAAATTGTGTGCGACTGATATTATTCTGTCAGGCATTTATAACCAGCTTTGGATGGCAGTTCACGTCTGTAAGTAGTCAAGTTGTTGGATTTTAAATTTAAAGAAACACATGCTAATCTTGTTATTTTTTTTATAAAAACTCCCAGCGTCCCGTTTAGTTTTCTACATATGCAATTGTTCAGTCCTTTATATTAATTATACGAATAGTATTAATCAAATTGACTTTGTTTTTGCATATTACTGACTACTGGTTATATTGCACCATATTACTGACTACTAGTTATATTGCACCAATATTATATTTAAACCTTTGCTCTGTAGAGCTTTAGGATGAATTCTAGTATGGTTAAGCAATTAACTTGATCTAAGAATGCTCCGACATAATGTGTTTGTGGGTCAGATTTTACTTAATACTTACAATTGTAATGTAACAGTCCTGAAAGTCTGTTCCGTCTTCAATGGGACAGGAAATCTATGGGAATATGTAAGAGATGAAATACGTTGTAGAAATAGCATGCTTATCCCAAATCACTATCCAACTGCAAATACACAGTTGCGAGATGGATAGTTTCATGTGATAGCCAGAGGTCATGACTATGTCCCATTTCCTTTATGGTATGGCACAACTGCTGGCTGCAGTAATCATCTAATGAGTATCTGTCCTGGTTTCTTGCTATACTAGGGTAAGTATACATATATATGATAGTGTAGGTACATGTGCATTATCAATGTGTATTGGGTATTATGAAGAATGAGTTAGTTCTTTCTATTTCTTTCTACTGATACTGAACACAATTTAATTTTATGTCAGATGCTATATAAAAAGCGACAAGCCATTACAAGACTGATATTATTACTGATAATTAAGCACAGAGAAGAGTACATTACAGTGTTCTTTATCCATTAAGTACAGTACAATACAGTGTTCTCTATCCATTGATGAGATGGACATGCCGTCAGTACACAATTTTATGAATCACTTCTACATATAAATCCATATATCTTCTGAATGCAGTATGGGTCTCCTTTAGTCATACATCAAGACAATGCATAATGGTTATACTACACCAATTCATTTTCCATAGACATCAATTATAGCTCTAAACTCTATATTGAGTTACCTAATATAGGAAGCTACAGCTGTTCTCGCTTGTTTTGAAAGTTATCAAAAAACACATTTGGTAAAATTAAATGCTCTCATTTTAATAAATGTTATTTATTAATTAACAAATCCAAAAATGTATTTTGAAACATCTATCAGGTATGTTTTAATTTTTGGGACCTTTCACTTCTGGCTCAGGTCACTCCTGGAAAGGGGGCGTGGATAAGAACATGCTATATTTAGGATACAACAAACTACAAGGTCAAGGTCTCACGCACATTTGTATAGTAAATGTAGTAAATGGAATAACTGACTAGTGGATAATATAGTAAATAAATGAAGAACCACCCGACTAGTGGATAATATAGTGAATACATGCAGCACCACTTTGGACTAGTGGATAGTATAGTAAAAAAATGCAGCACCACTTTGGACTAGTGGATAGGATAGTAAATAAACGCAGCGCCACCCGAACTAGTGGACAATACTAGTGGATAATGTACTAAATGGAATGCCTGATTTGTATATTTAATGTAGTAAAAGAAATGCCTGACTAGTGGGTAATATAGTAAATAATTGCAGAACCACCCGTCTAGTCGATAATATAGTGAATAAATGCAGCACCACTTTGAACTAGTGGATAATATGGAGAATAAATGCAGCACCACTTTGGACTAGTGGATAGTATAGTAAATAAATGACCATTCACTGGTTGACCTTCTCGAATGTGATGGTGACTGCTCTGAAATATGATGGGACAGTGAGTTATCTTATATATGTAAATACTTTTCGTATACAAATTTATTGTTGCATATACCGACTTTGAACACATATAAATGCATTGTATATCTATTATTGTATCCATTCACCACTGCTTCTCCCACTTGTACCTTATAAAAAACATTGCGAATTCATAGTTCTAGTAACTTATACCGGGGGCATCCGTGTCCTATGGACATCTTTCTAGTTTTTAGCTCTACTGATCAGAGATCAGCAGAGCTTATGCCGTGGTGCGGCGTCCGTCGTCCGTCTGTCTGTCCGTCTGTCTGTCCGTCTGTCCGTAAACTTTTATTTGTAGCGACTTCACAGCTGAAACTACTGGATGGATATTCATGAAACTTTACAGAAATGTTGCCCATAAAGTCTAGTTGATCCTAGCAAAACTACATGTTGATGTGAAATCCAAGATGGCCGCCAAAGCTAAAAATAGAGTTTTAAAATACAAGTTTGTAGCGACTTCTTCTTGAAAACTATAAGTGATATTGATATGGGACTTTTTCTAAAATGATCAGCATGACATGATGTTGATCCTAGTCAAAAATCGTTTTGATTCAACGTTAAACATGGCTGCCAGCGGCCATCTTTGTTTACATAGAGTTATATAGTAAAAACTTGTAGCGACTACTTCTCTGAAACTACTTGGCGGATTGTCATGAAACTTTACAGGAATGTTGCTCTTGATGTCTAATTGATCCTAGAAAAATTTCAGGTTGGCCGGAAATTCAAGATGGCCGTCACAGCTAAAAATAGATTTTTAAAAAATAAGTTTGTAGCGACTACTTCTTGAAAACTATAAGTGATATTGATATGGGACTTTTTCTAAAATGATCAGCATGACATGATGTAGATCCTTGTGGAAAATTATTTTGATTCGACGTTAAACATGGCTGCCAGTGGCCATCTTTGGTTACATAGAGTTATATAGTAAAAACTTGTAGCGACTACTCCTCTGAAACTACTTGACGGATGTTCATGAAACTTCACAGGAATGTTGCTCTTGATGTCTAGTTGATCCTAGAAAAATTTCAGGTCGGCCGGAAATTCAAGATGGCCGCCACAGCTAAAAATAGATTTTTAAAAAATAAGTTTGTAGCGACTACTTCTTCAAAACAATAAGAGATATTGATATGGGACTTTTTCTAAAATGATCAGTATGACATGATGTTGGTCCTTGTCGAAAATCATTTTGATTTGACCTTAAACATGGCTGCTTTGTTTACATAGAGTTATATAATGAAAACTTGTAGCGACTACTTCTTTGAAACTACCTGACGGATTTTCATGAAACTTCACAGGAATGTTGCTCTTAATGTCTTATTGATCTTAACAAAATTTCAGGTCGGCCGGAAATTCAAGATGGCCGCCACAGTTAAAAATAGATTTTCAAAAAATAAGTCTGTAGCGACTACTTCCTGAAATCAAAATCAATCAGTAGAGCTTCAAGGTCATTGACCTCTTGTTTAAAAAAACATTTGTTCCATGCGACATCCAATATGGCTGCCATTACCATAAAAGTTCAAAACCATAAAAAGTTTTCTCAAGTACTGCTGGACAGATTTCAACAGCTTGTACTTTTAGATAATCACCAAGGCCTAGTTTTACTCTATAAAATATACATATAATCACATACGTCCCAGTCCACATCAAGATATGCATGCAAGCTCAAGTCAAGGTATCTTTATTTGACTATAAGCTGCTTTAAAGTATTATCTCAAGGGCAGCATAAGTAATATAGTGTCGATTTTATTGACTATATTATCTACTAGTCTGGTCAGGTGCTGCATTTATTCACTATATAATCCACTAGTCAGGCATTCCACCTACTACATTATACGAGTGGGGGAGCCATACGTTTTTGTCCCATGGACAATAACAATTTCTAGTATATTAGGATGTGTAGATGAGCAATAAGTTTTCTCATTTTTTCTCCTTTTTCACATTTTGAACTTGGTTTATATTTCAGGTGTTGGTACCCAGCATACTGTAATGCATGTATGCAAGACATCGTTTATAGTTCAGTTGTTCTTAATCAGCATTCTGTAATGCATGTATACAAGACTTTGTTTGTATTTCAGGTGTTGGTACCCACCATACTGTAAAGCATGTATGCAAGACTTTGTGTGTATTTCAAATGTTGGTACCCAGTATACTGTAATGCATGTACTGTATGTATGTCAGGTGTTGTTACCCAGCATACTGAAATGCATATATGCCAGACTTTGTATTGCAGGTGTTGGTACCCAGCATACTGAAATGCATATATGCAAGACTTTGTATTGCAGGTGTTGGTACCCAGCATACTGTAATGCATGTTTGCAAGACTTTGTATTGCAGGTGTTGGTACCCAGCATACTGGAATGCATGTATACAAGACATTGGATTTCAGGTGTTGGTACCCAGCATACTGTAATGCATGTATGCAATACTTTGTATTGCAGGTGTTGGTACCCAGCATACTGGAATGCATGTATACAAGACATTGTGTGTATTTCAAATGTTGGTACCCAGTATACTGTAATGCATGTATACCATACTGTGTGTATGTCAGGTGTTGGTACCCAGCATACTGAAATGCATATATGCAAGACTTTGCATTGCAGGTGTTGGTACCCAGCATACTGTAATGCATGTTTGCAAGACTTTGTATTGCAGGTGTTGGTACCCAGCATACTGGAATGCATGTATACAAGACATTGTATTTCAGGTGTTGGTACCCAGCATACTATAATGCATGTATGCAAGACTTTGTATTGTAGGTGTTGGTACCCAGCATACTGAAATGCATATATGCAAGACTTTGTATTTCAGGTGTTGGTACCAAGCATACTGTAATGCATGTATGCAAGACTTTGTATTGCAGGTGTTGGTACCAAGCATACTGGAATGCATGTATACAAGACATTGTGTGTATTTCAAATGTTGGTACCCAGTATACTGTAATGCATGTATACCATACTGTGTGTATGTCAGGTGTTGGTACCCAGCATACTGAAATGCATATATGCAAGACTTTGTATTGCAGGTGTTGGTACCCAGCATACTGTAATGCATGTTTGCAAGACTTTGTATTGCAGGTGTTGGTACCCAGCATACTGGAATGCATGTATACAAGACATTGGATTTCAGGTGTTGGTACCCAGCATACTATAATACATGTATGCAATACTTTGTATTGTAGGTGTTGGTACCCAGCATACTGAAATGCATATATGCAAGACTTTGTATTGCAGGTGTTGGTACCCAGCATACTGTAATGCATGTTTGCAAGACTTTGTATTGCAGGTGTTGGTACCCAGCATACTGGAATGCATGTATACAAGACATTGGATTTCAGGTGTTGGTACCCAGCATACTGTAATGCATGTATGCAAGACTTTGTATTGCAGGTGTTGGTACCCAGCATACTGGAATGCATGTATACAAGACATTGTATTTCAGGTGTTGGTACCCAGAATACTATAATGCATGTATGCAAGACTTTGTATTGTAGGTGTTGGTACCCAGCATACTGGAATGCATGTATACAAGACATTGTATTTCAGGTGTTAGTACCCAGCATACTGGAATGCATGTATACAAGACATTGTATTTCAGGTGTTAGTACCCAGCATACTGGAATGCATGTATACAAGACATAGTATTTCAGGTGCTGGTACCCAGCATACTGTAATGCATGTTTTGGTACCCAGCATACTGTAATGCATATATAAAATACTTTGTATTTCAGATGTTGGTACCCAGCTTACCATAATGCATGTATACAAGAGTTTGTTTATATTTCAAGTGTTACCTAGCATACTGTAATACATGTATACACGACTTTGGTACCCAGCATACTGTTATCAACATGTACACTCAAGTGATATGAAAACGCAACACGGGAATTTCCGCTATATATTGTATATACTGCACACTTAATTGCACATAATATTCCAAAGAAATCCCAAGATGTTTTTTAAAAAGAAAGTTGCAGTTAACTAGAGAAAGGACACAACTGTGATGTTGTAGACGTTTTAATCACACTACACTTTGTAACAAGAACTTCATAAATGTTGAAGTAGGTCTTTGAAAAATTGAGCTAGTTCAGTACTGTACTTAACGTAAATAGTTTGCAAAATGTTGCATCTTAAGTTTGCTCACATGATTGAGCCAAACGCGTACTCTGTGAATAATGAAACATTGAAGGAATACTATTTGCTGTATTATTTGTTGTTTTAGTATATTTTCCAAAAGGAAAGGTCTTACGTAGCCATGTACCATTCGATTAAAAGCAGCATATTGTACATACAATATATAGCGGAAATTCCCGTGTTGCGTTTTCATATCACTTGAGTGTACACTTCTCAAAACTGCTAACTACACCGCTCACGTTTTATACACTTTTCAAAACAGCCAACTACACCGATTTAAAATATGAATAATTTTGTTAATATCATTATTTCATAGTTGTTTGTAATTAAATAAACAAATAACACAAATCTGCACTATATGAGACAAATTTTTATTTTATTGAAAAACATTCAACCCATCGATATATATAACCCAAAACGTGAGCGGTGTAGTTAGCAGTTTTGAGAAATGTTATGACTTTGTACATATTTCAGGTGTTGGTACCCAGGACACAGACTGCTCTATTGTCGGCGTAAACATCAAGGCATTTAAAGGAACACGTGGCAATCTTACTTTTTTTAGAACTCAATGTGCATGTTAAGATTTTCTACATAATTTGCAAATTTGGAAATCTTTATTAAGGGGGTTGAAACAATATTTATTTATTTATTTCTTTAAGTGCTCTTAAAATCTTTGAACAAAAAAGATGATGATGTCATCGCGGAGGCTGAAACCCCCACTTTTGGTACGCAGTATTCAGGGCGTTTTAGGCGGTATTCAGTACGCACGAGCCTTGTACGTAGTACTCGCACAACACACTATTTAGTATTTAGTACTCACAATGTATTTGTAAAACCAAATATTTATCATTTGAATGTAAAAGAAAATCATAAAATGTAAATAAAGGTCTAATTTTGAAAAACGGGCCTTTATTCATCTAGCAGATCCCGGCTCTTAGGGTTTTAAATCCCGCATTATAGAGTGCGCTTTTGACAGTTGAAGGTGTACCGGAAGTAAATCACTATGGTATTCATGCCTGGTGTAGTCGAAAGGAGTTCCCAAATATATAATCCCTAACTTTTTTTGTGATAAAAGGCATTTTTGAGTATTTAAGGCCTGTTTTTCTGGCTGAAATGACTTTATTGACATGTTTGTGATAGCTTAAAACCATTTGCATGGTTGTATGATGATTTTATTTATCAACTTGACAGTTTTGAAAGTGAAAGTAGAACACATTTAAGAGGTGCCGAATGAATGCAGTTTGTTCACGGTATCAACAAAGATCAGAATTTTATTTTCTTATATGCCACATGACCCCTACTATTCTCATCAGTTTTCTAGAGAGGCAGGTCTCATGACTAAGAACATGTAAGTGAATCTTAGTTTGAATTTCATTTTGAAAAATGGCTAACTAGAAAGCTTTGTCAATATAGCATTGGACTCAATGGGATTTGATTTACTTCCGGTACACCTGAACACAGATACGTCCCTTGTTGGTGGCTACTAGAAGTCGGGACGATTTTAAATATAGTTAAAATATAGGGTGTGTGTGTGTGTGTGTGTGTGTGTGTGTGTGTGTGTGTGTGTGTGTACGGTATGTCCACTAACTCGTAAACGGGTTGATACTTTGTCCTATATATGGTTTATTTCAACGCAGAATGAATTAATCTATGTGACACACAAAAAGATAATCAAAAATAAATAAAAATAATTCAACTTTGTAATTGAGCAAAAACTTTCCGGGACCTGTTATCAAAAGTGATTATCATATATGAACAAGCCTTACTCATAATAACTATCGTGTTCCTATAATTAAAATTAGTATATATTAATGTAGAATGATCTTGCGGACATAAAATGTAAAAAAAACTTTTATGTAATTATGTTAAAAAATGACTGTTATTAATGATTTACTATCCAGGACCGCCTAAAAATAGACAAGATTTTTGTCTAAATGACTTGGACCAGTCTTACTCATAATATTATTGTTCATAAACTATCGTGTTCCCATAATTAAAATTAGTATATGTTAATGTAAAATGGTCTCTCGGAAATAATTTTTTTTTTTTTTTATGTAATTGTGTTAAAAATGACTTCCCGGTACCGCCTAAAAATAGACAAAAAATTTGGCCAAATGACTATGAGCGTTCTTATTCTTCTATTAAATTCTCAAAAACGAACACACTTTTTTTTTTTTACTAAAATTGATTTATATAAGCGCAGAAGGTAGGGTAAGGGTTATATTTAAAAAAAAAAAAATACATATATTTTTTATAACTTTGTTATTTAACATTTAGTTTCCGGGACCTGATTCTTTATTTAATTTTCTATCCAAGTTGGGTCACACATGTTTGCCATATGTATTTTGAATGATATTAAACAAGCATTATTTATTTTTTGTGAGTAGTTATACTAACAAACTAACAAACATAAAGAACCATTTATGCAATAAACAAGAAATGTGTCCACGAGACACGGATGCCCCACCCCTGCAAACCATCTGCCTTACTGTGACCTTGACCTTTGAGGCACTGACATGATTCTTGAACAAGACACCTTCTCATTGTAATGAACATTTGTGTGTAGTTCGACGCATTAATTTCCTTCAGTACATTTGGACTAATAAATGGCTGACATGAAAAAATGACCTTTGACTTCCAACTGTTACCGTGGCCTTGGAGGCACTGACATGATTCTTGCACGCGACACACTTTCTCAATTTGATGAACATTTGTGTGAAGTTTGAAGCAACTCCCTTCAGTAGTTTCCAAGTAATGGCTGAGACATTTCTTTTAAGATTTTTTGACATTTGACCTCCAACTATGACATTGACCGTTGAGACACCGACATGATTTTTGCATGCGACACACCTTCTCATTGTGATGAACATGTGTGTGAAGTTTGACACAACTCACTTCAGTAGTTTCCAAGTAATGGCTGAGACATGAATGTTTTACGATTTGATTTCATTTGACCTCCAAATGTGACCTTAACTTTGAGACACGAACATGATTCTTGCGCGCGACACACCTTCTCAATGTGATGAACAGTTGTGTGAAGTTTGACGCAACTCCCTTCAGTATTTTCCAAGTAATAGCTGAGACACTATTTCGACGGACGGACGGACGGACGGACGGACAGTGCGATTACCAGATGCCTCCCTATGGGGGCATAAAACAATATTAAGTGACTTTGTAATTAAGCATTAAAGTTCCGGGATTGCATGAACATGTGCTTAAACATATATGTTTGATAGTTTTTATAACATAATTAGTCATTTTGCAATCAATAATTATCTTATCTTTATTTTTATTTTTTCTTAATATTTTTTTAATTTTAATATGTAAGTAACATATCGAGGGTATAACACCGTACTATACTATATCTTCACATCTATATGGAAAATGTAATATAATAGAAGAAAAAAGACAAAAAGTAACACATATACAGTTTCATAATGTTTAATTCGTCATTTTATTAGTAATAATGTTACAAGCCTGTTGGATCCTTTTTCTTTTTCTTTTTTTAGATATTTAATCTTGTATAGGTATAATAGCAGAATGATGATGTTGTGTAATTATGCACCTAGATCTATTAAAAAAAAAATCTAAAAAAACTATGATGTAGTTTGTGCTAAATAGTATTCAGTACTCGGTCTCTAAAATAAGGAGTATTCAGTACTCAGACCTTAAATTAAGGAGTACTCAGGGGGGAGGGTTACATCCTCATCGCGCTTTTTTACCATTTTTAAAGCAAAGAAAATCACTGCAAATGAAAAATAATCATACCATTTATACATTTTATATTTGTATATTTATTTTTAATCTATATGCAGTGATTTTCTTTAATTTAAAATGTATTTTGTCACTATGCCATATATGGTAAAAAGGCGCGATATATAAGGTTATACATCATCGATATGATAATGATATCTTAGTATAAGGAACACACTATTAACAGTCTGTTAACTCATTTTAGAATTATTCTGTATTTAGAATTTTGTGATTCTTGGTTTCAAGAAACACATTACTCAATGAGAGATACAAACAGTCAGTCAGTCTAAATCTGTTTTTTACAGTAGTTTATACACTCAATCAGTTCTCAGAACAGACCAAGTGTAAAGATGTGACATCACAATAGTACGAAGTGATGTCATGATAGAAGCAATGAGAAGCAATTAATTGTTAATATGATTGAAGCACTCTGGTTGGTTTAAAAGGATGCAGTAATAAAAACTGGACCAATGAAAACCTTTATTTAACATAACTGGAAATACTGAATCCATTCTTACTTAGAACTGGTTGAGCTTCTACTCTATGCTGAGTAATGAGATTCTTGAAGTCAGGAAAATTGTAAATATAAAATAATTCTAAAATGAGTTAATAGATAATTTATTATGTTTATGTAGTAAATAATAGATATAGTGATTTAAAGAGATTACTACATCGTGTCTAGCCTCAACACAGTACAGCTGTTACTGTATTTTGGTGGTTTAGTATTCAGGATACAAAGCTAGAATGAAGCCACAGTCATTATTTTTCTTCGAATCCATTGAATCAGTTCCATCAACAATCATTTTCTTACAATTATATTCATTATACAAAATACGCGCAAGAATCATCATTTTTCATACTCGCTACTTCTTGGCAATATTGTGGACAAAAGGAAGTAAATAAACAGTAGAAAATAATTATGTACAACTACACTCAGTTGTATGCGACTCAAAATCAGCCAAATTGTCACTGAATTTAATATATTAAAGCGGAAAATTCAAACTTATTTTTTCTCTCATTTCATGTTATTGTTTTTTTTTGCACCTTTAGTTTTTTTGCACCTGATGAAATTATTGACAGAAAACAAACAGAATTTCGCAAATGTTTGGGCAAAGTTCGGAAATACTTTAGATAGACTCAGTTACTTTTGGCTATGAAAACTATAGCATTCTTTTTGTCTCGCCTTTTCGAAGAAAAAAAGAAACATAGGTGTTGCTTTTCCGGCGGCGACGGCGTCAACATTCAAGTTTTGCGTCTAGGTCATTTTCTTACAAACTGTATGCACGAGACCTTTCAAACTTTGCTTGTAGTTGTATTTTGGGTGGTACATTGCAACGTGACAAAGCAAATGTGGAAGTGACCTTGACCCTCCAAGCAAAGGGCAGATAACTTAATAAGTTTTAGGTTCAACTTTTGCGTTTAGGTCATTTTCTCACAAACTGTATGCACTAGACCTTTCAAACTTTGCTTATAGTTGTATCTTGGGTGGTACATCGCAATGTGACAAAGCAAATGTGGAAGTGACCTTGACCCTCCAAGCAAAAGGCAGATAACTTAATAATTTTTAGGTTCAACTTTTGCAGTTTGGTCACTTTTTCACAAACTGTATTCACTAGACCTTTAACACTTTGCTTATAGTTGTATCTTGAGTGGTACATCACAACGTGACAAAGCAAATGTGGAAGTGACCTTGACTCTCCAAGCAAAGGGCAGATCATTTAATAATTTTTACCTTCAACTTTTGCGTTTAGATCACTTTTTCACAAACTGTATGCACTAAGACCTTTCAAACTTTGCTTCTAGTTGTATCTTGAGTGGTACATTGCAACGTGACAAAGCAAATGTGGATGTGACCTTCACCATCCAAGCAAAGGGCAGATAACTTTAATTGTTACATTTAAATCACTCTCTCATGAACTATAATTATGCACTAGATGTTTTAAACCTAATTTATAGCTTAATCTTTGGAAGAAAACATATTCTATATTGACATAGTTGACCTTGACCTACTTTCTGGAGCTGATGATTTTTAGCTCTACTGCCCAAGGGCCTTCATTTTTAATCCGATCTTTACCAAACTATAACAGATTGTTAATAACAATGAAAGCTCGCATAAGTTTGAAAACCAGCCAGATCGGACTAGTGACAGCGGAGTCATGGTCCTTGATTTAGTTAAAAAATGCTATATTTTGCCTCGTTTATACGATAGGGCTTTCATTTTTCATCTGATCTTTACCAAACTTTACCAGTTGTTTTGCCTTTTTTTTTTATTGATAGTATAATTTTTTGATTATAAGTATTATTTTTTTTGTTAAAATTTGTTTTAAATATATATATATAAATTTATTTTTTGGATTATTTTTATTATTTTTTAATTTTTTTATTTGATATATTTATTGATTTATTGTTTTAATATTTTTTTTTTTTTTTTTTTTTTTAATTTTTTTTTTTTTTTTTTTTAAATTTTTTAATTTTTAATTTTTAATTTTTTAAATTGACTTATTTTTAAAATTTATTTGGTGTTAATGCCCAGTTAGCAGGAAGCATTGCTATGATTTCTAGTTGTGCCTTTTGCGTTTTTTTTTTTCGGTTCGTTGATTTTTGATGGAGTTGCGGCCCCTTGACATTTTTACTTTTAAATTTCTTGTCGGCTCTACTCCTCCTAAACGCCTTGTTGGATTTCGACTAAACTTGGCAGGAAGCGTCGGTAAGATGTCTAGTTGTGCATATCACGCGTTTGTTCCAGTTTGATGATTTAAGACGGCACTTTCAATTTCTTGTCGGCGCTACTCCTCCTAAACTTTCTACAAAATTCTGTATGATGTCTAGTTGTGCAAATCGCGGTATATCAATGAGTTCGAAAACCAGCTAGATCTTGTTAGTAACGACAGGTTATGGCCCTTGATTTGTTGAAAAATGCTATATTGTATTTTCCTTTGTTAAATCTGTAGTGACTTCGTTTTTTAACTATCTGATCTTTACCATATTTGTTTAGAATGTTAATATAAACACCCCCACCCCCACTCCCCATTTTTATAAAATTTCATTCATAGAAGAAAGTGGGACAAATTAAAAAATACCCATGCCAGACTAGACACAGCAGACTTATTGCCCATGATTACCAGAGGTGAGCGATCTAAGGCCATCATATCCCTGTTGTTTTTGCAATGTTTTAAAAACAGTACTGATGGGAATTTTATGTCGACAACCATTGATGTAAGAGCCGTTTTAGCCAGTAGAGCATCCACAGGCCCTCTTGGGCCTGTTGTTTTTAATAGAATGGCATTTTATTTTTAAACAAATGCACTTAAATGTCATCTCAGCAAACGGCAAACTCCATTGTTTTTAGTTACAAAAATGTTTACAACCTCATTTAAGCATCATTGACCGTTTTATTTTCAAGTCCAGCCCCCGTTAGGCGAGACATGTGAATCCACGGATTTCTTTTTATTATATATGTATAACATCCTTAATTGCAGTTTGTAATTTTGAAAGTTTTGCTTGTAGAGTATTGCATGAGTACCGTAACACAATACATATTGTTTACCACCTGTTCGGAGTAACGCAGTCCTTCAACAAAGTCAAATGTAAACATTTGTCTTTACGTCATATTAAGGTTTTCATCCCCCTATGTGTATCCAGGAATTACATTGAAATTGAAAAGAAAATGGTGAAAAATAAGAACGATCGAGAAAAATGTGTTTGTTACATGTGTGCCTGATATTGTATTTTTATCAAATCACATATATTAAGAGCTTCTTTTATTGTTTCAAGGGTACCATAGGCTTCTTTTATTGTTTCAAGGGTACCATAGGCTAGATAAAAGGAACAAGTACATGTAATTGTGTTCTATATTTCATTTGTTTCAAGGGTACCGTAGGCTAGATAAAAGGGACAAGTACATGTAATTGTGTTCTATATTTCATTTGTTTCAAGGGTACCCTATGCTAGATAAAAGAAACAAGTACATGTAATTGTGTTCAATATTTCACTTGTTTCAAGGGTACCATAGGCTAGATACAAGGGACAAGTACATGTAATTGTGTTCTATATTTCATTTGTTTCAAGGGTACCATAGGCTAGATAAAATGGACAAGTAAATGTATTTGTGTTCTATATTTCATTTGTTTCAAGGGTACCATAGGCTAAATAAAAGGAACAAGTACATGTAATTGTGTTCTATATTTTATTTGTTTCAAGGGTACCATAGGCTAGATAAAAGGAACAAGTATATGTAAATTGTGTTCTATATTTCATTTGTTTCAAGGGTACCATAGGCTAAATAAAAGGGATAAGTACATGTAATTGTGTTCTATATTTTATTTGTTTAAAGGGTACTATAGGCTACTGTGCATTTCAGGGTACCTATGCGTCGAATATGAATCGAGAATTTCTTTTATTACTTTCTATATGTTTTCATCTTGGCATGATTGAACAGAATGAAAACGGACGCTCCTGAATCTGTTTTCAATCTTCGCGTAGCCATCCTCTAAGCTTTGTAAAGCCAAAATATCATTTTGAACCCCCATGATTACATGTAATTTTATTGACAGCCGAAAACCAAAATGGCGGCGGCGGAACATTCCATTTTTCTAGTGTAGGGTGACTTAAAAAATCAGCTGACCAACATTGGTGTAAATAACAAAATATAAATGTAGTATACTATTTACCTACCATTTATTTGCTAGATATAATGGTTTCCATTCCAAAATAAAGGATAAGTATGATTGATTGCCGGAGGTGCTGAACATTGAACAACACCACCACCCTGCATAACCTACATTTTACTTGGTATATCCGAACCCTAGAAACAGACATGCGCAGACGACAAATTCTAAACATAAGCCGCCATGTTGTTTTAATGTTTACAATGTAAACAATGGTGTCAAAATGAATTCTGGTCTTTGTGAAGCATACCGGAAGGCTATGGCAAAAATGTAAACAGATCCAGGAGCATCTATTTTCATTCTATCTAACCATATCAGGTATGTAAAAATATAAGAAGTAATAAAAAAAAATATCGATTCATATTTGACGCAAAGGCACCCTGAAATGCACAGTAGATAAAAGGAACAAGTACATGTAATTGTGTTGTGTGGTTGCCGGGGTAGAATACAACCACTGCAAATCCCGCTGGAGGCAGAGGGGTAGACGCACACTCACCGTTCATGTTCATTTTGTCATGTTTTTATCATGCTCATTCAAGGTGTTCTTCATGACACGGCATATGCAAATGTGGAAACGTGGCTTCATCGTAAATGGAGTGTCTACAATAGAATTTGCAGCAACAGGTTAGAAGGTTCTAGGCCCATTCTCCATATTTTATCTAGATGTAAATGGAGGATGAGCCTGGCATGTTCATCCCTGTTTGGCGCCATATAACCTTTATTGTGTTGGTGAGCCGTAAAACTCCAATTCAATTCAATTCTATATTTCATTTGTTTCAAGGGTACCATAGGCTAAATAAAAGGAACAAGTACATGTAACTGTGTTCTATATTTCATTTGTTTCAAGGGTACCATAGGCTAGATAAAATGGACAAATACATGTAATTGTGTTCTATATTTCATGTAAAACTATCAAGTTACTGTTGAGTTATATTCATGAAGGCCAGGCAAGCTTATAGGATGGAGCGTTGTCCGTCGTAGTCCGTCTGTCAGCTCATTATTTTAGGTACCTTAGTGAACACCAAATGTTCAATATAGATTTGAAACTTTGTTTTAATAAGACCTCAGACAAGATTGTAAATGAGCAAAATTGACCTGTGCATTTCAGAGTTGTTGCCCTTGATCATTGACAAATAGGTCAGTTACAGCTTGTGGGTTTTTATTACTTGAGACTGAGAACATGTAAACAGGTTTCGTAAATAAGAATTTGTTTGTTAGAAAGGGTAGGGCTATTTCCCAGATTACTATGTATCCTTCCTTTTTTCTGGGGCTCTAATAACCTTCACTGTGTTGATGATCTGTTAACCATTCAAATTTAAATTTATATCCTTTTTAAATGGTTAACGTATATAAAGGGTATACAGATGTTAAGAAGAAAAGTATGTACATACCTTGCTTTCTTCTGACCACTGCCATATATGTTTGCATACAATATTGTATTAGTGTAGTGATTGCTTCCCTTTGTTATTATATTTGTGTAAAATATTTGTATTAACATATAGTTTATTAAAAGTTTAATTGCTTTTTTAAGTCTATTTTGTTATGTTTATGACATTTTTTTTCATTTTTTTTTTTTATTTATTAATGGCATACTTTTGTTTCGACTTTTATAGAACAGAAGAGTTTTTAAAAAGCATCTGCTATTGATTTAAGACAGATAATCTACAATTTACTATATTTATTTAAATACTGTAGCACATTTTAAACTTGTTTTGTAGAATTTACATACTTTCATGTTTTATATAGAAAATTTATATCAGAATGATGCAAATTAGTTATATACACTCGTAGATGTGCCAAATTGTCAAATCTTGTAGTATGTGTTTTATTTATTGACCTTAGATGCTTCAATCTTTGTTATATTAAAAGCATTATTTTAATCGTAAGTTGTTTTATTTTTTAGCTCTACTGGCCAAAGGCCAGGCGAGCTTATGCGATCAAATTTCGTCCATCGTCCGTCTGTTTGTCTGTTAGCAATTTTATAAAATCGACATCTCCTCTGAAACTGCTTGAAGTAATTTGATGAAACTTCATCACAATGTTACTTGGGAGGGCCCCTCTCAGATTTGTGTTTTTCATGGCAGCCAGTCATCCAAGATGGCCACCATGGCTAAAACTAGGTCAAATTTAAGGAAATTTCAAACGACATCTCCGACGAAACCACTTATTCCATTATTGTGAAATACCATAAACATGTTCCTTGGGTTGGCCTCTATCAAGTTTGTGTTTTTCGTAATCATCGACTAATCAAAATGGCCACCACGGCGACCCAAAGTTTAAATAGAGTTATATAGGAAAAGGTTGAACATGACATTTTCTCTGAAACCGCTCGAAGGATTTTGATGAAACTTAATCACCATGATATTTGGGATAGTCCCTCTCAGATTTTTGTTTTTCGCCACCATTAGTCATCCAAAATGGCCACAATGGCTAAAATTAGATCAAATTTCAAGAGATTTCAAACGACAACTCCTCTGAAACCACTTAATCCATTCCAGTGAAATATCATATACATGTTCCTTGGGTTGGCCTCTATCATTTTTTTTTTTATCGTCGAATAATCAAAATGACCGCCACGACGACCCAAAGTTTACATAGAGTTATATAGGAAAAGGCTAAAATTGACATCTTCTCTGAAACCTCTTGAAGGATTTTTTGAAACTTTATCACAATGATCTTTGGGATAGTGCGCCTCAGATTTGTGTTTTTCGCAGCGGCCAGTTGTCCAACATGGCCACCATGGCTAAAACTAAGTCCAATTTAAGGAAATTTCAAACGACATCTCCGAAACCACTTAATCCATTCCAGTGAAATATCATGTACATGCTCCTTGGGTTGGCTTCTATCAAATTTGTGTTTTTCGTTATCATCGAATAATCAAAATGGTTGCCATGGTGACCCAAGGTTTACATAGAGTTATATAGGAAAATGTTAAATATGAAATCTTCTCTGAAACCTTTTGAAGGATTTTGTTGAAACTCTATCGCAATGGTTGGCGTCTATTAAGTTTGTGTTTTTTGTTTTCTTGCAATAAGCAAAATGGCTGCCATGGAGACCCAAAGTTTAGATAGGAAAAGGCTAAATATGACATCTTTACACAGTAGAGCGTCTACAGGCCCTCTTGGGCCTCTTGTTAATTTTAGATCTGTTTTATTCTCCCCTTTTCGATTTTTTTTGAAAAGTCCATTCACGGGCAAGAATAGGGGTAGAATTTCCCAACATTCAAATTAATTGGACCAATTTTATACATTCGTTTCAAAAACATGATTGATCTCAATGTCACAGGGCCAGAAAAATGTGCAGTTGAACAGGGTCTTGAACTCGGGACCTTCAGACTACCATTCCGATGCTCTTCAGACAATCATTGCTACATCGATACATGTGAACCGTAACATTGAGATTATAGGAATTGAATGATATTTAATGGCTCATCAAAACAGTATATGTTATTTAGGCCGCCCCAGGAAGACGGGAAGGATACATAGGCATCCGGGAACCTGCCATACTCTTACTATCATATGGTTCTTTAACATGCTTGGAGGATAGACTCCGATAAACTGGACCACCCAGTTTACACCCCAATCCGGATAGGGGAAAGTGTCTTGCCCAAGAACACATCGAAGAAACGCAGTGGTGCCTGTGAAGCATGCACCCGTGTCCCCCCCAATTCAAATTTACCATGCTATCCACTAGGCTATGCCGGTCCCCTAATATTGTGAGTGGAGTTTATCCTCATGTTGATTTAGGTGCAACACGTCATTAGATCATAACATATTTAATTTCCACATCTGCACCTAGCTTTGTATTTAATCAAATCATATTTGAGCATTATTTTTATCAGACATTTCAGTCAATCATTGTAATCAGTTTATAAAATTCTAAATATAACATAATTATAACATATAATTATGAATACACCAAATCTTATTTTATTGTTATAATATAAAACAATTAAAAAGACTCTTGTTCTTGCTTGTACTTTATACTAGTAAATTGATATAAACATTCCAAATAGTACTTGTAAAATATATTTTAAAAGCACTTGTGTGGACAAAAGTGCATTTTACAGTAGACTATTGAAACATGTATTAATTAGTTTACTTACTGACATACATATGTAATTCAGTAATGACAGTAACGACATCATTATCATTGACTATCCTAGCCAGGTATACCTGTTCCTCTGGTGTGTATACACACCTGCGATGTATTAATGACATCATTATCATGGACTATCCAAGCCAGGTATACATGTTCCTCTGGTGTGTATACACACCTGCGATGTAGTAATGACATCATTATCATGGACTATCCAAGCCAGGTATACATGTTCCTCTGGTGTGTATACACACCTTCGATGTAGTAATGACATCATTATCATGGACTATCCAAGCCAGGTATACATGTTCCTCTGGTGTGTATACACACCTTCGATGTAGTAATGACATCATTATCATGGACTATCCAAGCCAGGTATACATGTACCTCTGGTGTGTATACACACCTGCGATGTAGTAATGACATCATTATCATGGACTAGCCGAGCCAGGTATACCTGTCCCTCTGGTGTGTATACACACCTGCGATGTAGTAATGACATCATTATCATGGACTATCCAAGCCAGGTATACCTGTTCCTCTGATGTGTATACACACTTGCGATGTAGTAATGCCATCATTATCATGGACTATCCAGGTATACCTGTTCCTCTGGTGTGTATACACACCTGCGATGTTTAAAATAAATAACAATATGTCCTAGATTACATTGAATTTGACTGGTTTTATACTTTCCCTGCCATTAACTTCTCTAAATACACTTCTGTAGACATACCAGAAAGAATCCATTCACTTGACAAGGCCGTAACATTTGGCGTCTACCTTGTTTGAGGAATGTCACCTTGCAAGATATCAACTAATTTTGTTATGTCTATGTTACCCCCAGATATAACACATACTATGTTTCCTTTTCCTGCCTTGCCAGACAGAGCAGCAGCAACAGAACTTGCACCTGCCCCTTCTGCTATCACATTATTTTTTTCAACCAATACTTTTACAGCGTCTGCAATTTCTCTCAAACTCACTACCACAGAACCTGCTATAAGATTTTCGACCGAGGGCCACATCTCTTCTAAAATTGACTTGTAACCAATGCCATCCACAAATGATGGTGTATATGGAACAGATGTCGGGTGTCCTTCCTTAAGACTTGCTGCCAATGGAGCTGCTGTCTCCACCTCACTGGCATATACCTTGCAACTTGGTTTGAGGTGTCTCAGAGCTGAGGCTATTCCGCAGCTCAAGCCTCCACCCCCGTATGGAACAATGATGGAATCCACTTCCGGTAGGTCTTCGAAGATCTCAATACCGGCTGTACCATTACCTTTAAAGTTACATATATATAGATCCTTATTATCAAACAGTTAAACTATGTAGTACATGAAGACATGACATGCAGTTAAACAGAAACAAGTATGTTAAAAATAATAAATCTGATAATAATATGATCATTTAATGGTTGAACTTTTGAAATATATAAGGACATCGTATATGGACACTGCCATTTTAAAGGGAATGTAGCGACACTGCCAAGCAATCTTTATTATAGTTAGTTCTGGAAAACTTAGAAAAGGGTGAAAGAATGATCAAAATTAGATGATAAACAAAGAAGATATGATCATTAAAGGTTTTGTTGAAACGGATATGGAAGCCGCAATTTTGAGAGCTATGACATCACAGTTCTAAATGACAATACTGTATATAGAATATTTATAAATATGAAACTTTACTGATTTATAGGAAGAAAATATATCAACACTATTGATACATAATGGCAGTAATGCTTTATATGACAAGTAAATGATTTTGCATTTATTTGCAGTAATTTATTTTGCTTTAAATGATATTTATCAATATTCCATAAATGGTAATTTAAAACTATGATGTCACAGTTCTAAAAATGGCAGCTTCCATGTCTGCTTAAGAACAACCTTCAGATGGTCATATCTTTTTTGTTTTTCATCCAATTTTGATAATTCTTTGAACTTTTTCTAAGTTTTTCATAACTCTCAATAATAGAGCTTGTTTGGCTGTGTCGCTACATTCCCTTTAAGAACTAGGGAAGACATCATATAACATTATGATATATTGCATTATATGATCAATTCGGGATTTCGCATTAACTTGCAGTGATTTCTTTGCTTTAAATGATATTGATCAATATGCCATATATGGTAATTTACAACTATGAGATCATATTTTTCAGAAGGTGGCTTCCATATCCGTTTTAGAACAATCTTCTAATGGTCATATATTCTTTGTTTATCTTCAGATTCTTTAACCCTTTTCTATGTTTTTCATAACAGTCAACATTTAAGCTTGTTTGAATATATATTCCCTTTTTTTTATTTCATGGTAATATAAGCTAGACCTGAGGTTCTTTTTTAATAGCCTGATTTACATCAGTCTATTAATTTTTTTAGAATTATTTTCTCTGTTTATAATTTACCATAATTAATTTAAAGTCAAGAAAATAATTACTCAATGAGTACACATAATGCAAAAAATCCTTTTCGATAAAACGTGGTCTAATTAGGGTTCTCAGAACATAGTGAGTCCTATATAGGAGACATTCCATATGTTCTAAGAAAACACAGTGAGTTATATTTATTTTTTGCATAACAAAAGGTTTGCATTACTCATTAGGTATTAAATGAGTTTCTTGACTTTCTGTAGGACACATTCTAAATAATAACTAATTCTAAAATGATTTAAAAGACTGTTATCACAAAAAAGATTAAACAATAGCTTTATTTAGTGTTTACCCAACGTTTACAACCAATCACTTGCCTCACATTTTCTAATACTTGCACCATTTATTCATGAAGACTTTACTACCAATCTCATTAAAATCATACCCTAATTACGCTTTGATACTGTCTGTTATAAGATCTGACAACACTGCCTTGGAGGTCACGTCAGATCGACCTTTCATCTAATCAATATTCATGAAAAGATCAACTAAATTCAACCAATGAAATCGCGTGTTTCATATGCACTTCAGATGCCGTTCGAGTTCGAGTGAACCGTACAAACGAAAATCCACATAAAACACATAGATCTATATCCGAATAAAGATAAAGTCTTTGTGTGTTATTGCTGTGGATTACACGATAAATTCAAAGATGTGCACTTCATGGCATGTTTTACATCAAGACACAAAGAATATCATGGACGCTGTCATGTGTGTTTTGAAAATATATATTCCACCGAAATTATTACGGCATTAGATATTCTAAATAGTGGGTCATAGTACATCTGGCCCACTTAGCTCAGTTGATAGCGAACTTGACTATTGACCTGGAGTGTAGTTTTAGTGTGGGTTCAATCCCACGAAACGGTAAATTTGTACAGCTATTAAATTCCGCCAAACAATCTTTTTCAAACAATCTTTTTTCTTTTTCCAATAAATATTCAATAATGGTTGGTGTGTCAATGCAATTATTTTGTGTTTTTATAAGTTAAACGTTATGGACATAGTCTCTTTCAATACCGAACTTAGACTGCTTCACAGCGTTTTACTGAAACGCGACATGCGCAGTGAAGCAGTCTATACTGAGCAATTTTATAGGCTAAAATGTGATTGGCTAATCATAAGGTCAATTCAGTGTTGTCAGATCCTTAGTAGCGTAGAGTTTCGTAGCGAGATAAAGGGTCTGATTTTAATGAGATTGCTTTACTACCAGCGGTCTTCATGATTAATAGTGTTATCTATATATAGACTATAGATAAACCTGTGGTAAACTCGAAATTGGATAAAGGCTATGAAGAGAAATCTTCACCATTAAGAATATCAACTTCAAACAACAGTAATCAGTTAAAGATGAATTTAATAAAGGAATGTAAGCATTAACTATATGGTACCTGCGATCAACGACTCTTCCAAAACTGGATGTAAAAATGTTCCTGCCATGCCTTCGAACTCGTGTTTCGTGATAATGTCCCACCACGTGTCAAATGTCACTTTATGTATGACTCCACCCATTCTGTTCACAGCGCTTGTCTTTGCTTCGCTTGCGTGGTCTGGCACAATAACATCACAGGTAATACCGGATTTTCTAGCACAATAAGCTAGTCCCTGTGCAAAATTGCCTGAACTCGCAGTATATACACCCTTCTTCAGGGTTTCTTCTGAGATACAACCAAGGGCATTACATGCTCCACGTAGTTTGAAGCTACCAGTTGGTTGGAGGTTCTCAAGCTTCAGAAATATCTGAAAATAATTACAAATCTGTTTATATATACAAATAAATATATATATGTTAAAAAAAAACCTCGATGGTAGGCGTGTGTTGTTTTTCCACTCACTCTCTTACGCTCGTTCGTGAAAAGAACCACACGTCTACCATCTCGTGAAGGATTTCCCTATAATCGATCGCAGCGGTTAAATAATCTCTATTAAACCTATGGTATAATAATGAAGAAAAATTGCAAACTCAAAATTGTATTTAATATATTCAAGCAGGTTTCAAATTAAAATGATACTGGATTAATAAATCAAGAGGCTAGTTTTAATGCTTGATAAAAACTTCAAGACTGCTGTGTGTCCCTTTAAAGGGGCTTGCCCCCAGAATGAGTCTAAAAATAATCTTTCTCCGATTATTTAACAAATAATGAATGGTGCTGAGGTCCATATGCAAGTTAGTCAGACCTAGAATGTTATATGGACCGAAGCGAAGCTGAGGTCCTTATAACATTCTAGGTCTGACTGCCCAGTCCAAAAACTGCATATGGATCGAAGCACCATACATTATTTATTATTATACCGAATCTGACCAACAAATTAAAACATTACCGTTTATGTTTTATTTAAATTTCACGTCGTTTTTTTCACACGTCCGAAATTATAGCTCTCGGACCGGGGCTTAGTTTAGTTTAATAATATTTTATTGCAGATATGTTACAATACATCAATTCAACATCACAATATTCATAGAAACATATGCAAATGGATTGAACTACAAGTTATTACAACATTAGTTACAGTTCTCTCCGGGGCCGGTCAATATGCAAGTTTATGGACCGAATGACGTCACATTAAACAAAGAGTGAAATATGCAAATGTGGTATAATAATAATGTGCATTAAAAATATAGGTTTATTCATGGGTTCTTAAAATACACATGACTGAATATGCGTAAATGAATTATGAGCTGGTAACTCTTAATGCGTCGCTCCAGTCTTGGACTTTGAACTGGCTGGTTAAATCCATTTATATTGCATCTATAGAGTTGGGATTCTCAAATTATGTAAGTTACATATATATACCGGTACCTCATATACACTGAAAGGAAAAAGAAACGCATGGTGCGTATTTCCGCTATATATTGTATGTTTAATATGCTACAGCTAATCGAATGGTACAGGGCGACATTAGGCCTGTCCTTTTCGAAAGAAGGTTTAAACAGCACCTAACACACCAATGGTTACCCCTTTAAAGTTTCATTATCGTCAGTAGGCGAATTTGGCTCAAGCAGGTGAGCAAACTTAGGCTTTAAATGTTGCAATCAAAGAGGAACTTCAGCATTTATGAATTTCTTGTTACAACGTGTACTGTGATTAAAACGTCTACAACATCACAGTTGTGTCCTTTCTCTGATTAACTGCACTTTTTTTTTACAAAACATCTTTCTTGGGATTTCCTTGGAATATATATGGAATTAAGTGTGCAGTATATGCAATATATAGCGGAAATACGCACCCTGCGTTTCTTTTTCCTTTCAGTATATACACCGGTACCTCTTCATCAGTAGGTTTAGAAATGGTATAATTATAATTATGTTTGCATAATTTGGCTGTTGTTGGCGGGATAGCTACTTTAACCTACATGACAAAGAAATAAAAATCTTAAACACCGACAGCAACAACAACAACAACAATGTACTTGTCCTAATATAGTTTCAAAAAGGCAAACATGATGGGACTTTACAGAATTTTGACTAGTAAGGACGAAATAATCATAATAAGAAATGTTTTTGCGAAGTTTCAAACTCGGCCCAATAGCTTCGGAGAGGATTAAACACAAATCTTAACAACAGTAACATTATAAAATGTATTATAAGACATACCTTTCCTCCTTTCATATTCAATATAATCATAAAACATACCTTAATTTGCTCCATCCCAATACAAATATATCATAACACATACCCTTGCTGCCTCCCAATCCAAATTTATCATAGCATATATCTTTCCTACATCCTAATTCAAAATTTAAAATGTATCATAACACATAGTCCATTCCAATTCAAATTCATCATAACACATAGTCCTTCCCAACCCAAATGTATCATGACACATGGTCCATCCCAATCCAAGTTATAACAACACATGCCTTTCCTCCATTCCAATCCAGATTTATCAATACACGTACCTTAATCTCCTCCATCCCAATCCTAATTTATCATAACAAGCAGTTCATCCCAATCCCAAATTATCATAATAGATGGTCCTTCCCAATCCAAATTTATCATACATAAGTCCATCCCAATTAAAACTTTTTAAAACATATAGTCCATCCCAATTCAAATTTATCATAACACATACCTTTCCTCCATCCCAATCCAGATTTATCAATACACGTACCTTAATTTCCTCCATCCCAATCCAAAGTTATCATAACATGTAGTCTTCCCAATCCAAATGTATCATACATAAGTCCATCCGAATTCAAACATTTTATAACATATAGTCCATCCCAAATGAAACTTTTTAAAACATGAAGTCCATCCCAATTCAAACTTTTTAAAACATATAGTCCATCCCAGTTCAAACTTTTCATAACATATAGTCCATCCCAATTCAAATTTATCATAACACATACCTTTCCTCCATCCCAATCCAGATTTATCAATACACGTACCTTAATTTCCTCCATCCCAATCCAAAGTTATCATAACATGTAGTCCTTCCCAATCCAAATTTATCATACATAAGTCCATTCCAATTCAAACTTTTTATAACATATAGTCCATCCCAATTCAAACTTTTTAAAACATATAGTCCATCCCAGTTCAAACTTTTCATAACATATAGTCCATCCCAATTCAAATTTATCATACCACATACCTTTCCTCCATCCCAATCAATGTTTAGCGGGATCAGTGGTATCCGTAACACATGGCCTTTGATCCTCTCCCTAGCCTCTACTATTTCTTGGAATGATATGATCTCGGGAAGAGGTTTTATTTTACTCATTATGTTTTTCACATCTGAAATAGAAAAGATAAAATATTCTTTGAAATTGGTGTGCAAAATGTCCTTATTACAAGGAACAAAGCATGTTAAAAAAATCAATCTTGTTGATTTTTAAGTTTTAAGAATTAAGGGAATAACTCTAATTTGAATGAAGATAGATCTATGGTTCTTGTGTTCTGCACTTCCTTTCATTGCCCTCTTTTACTGTTTAGTTTCACTGCGGTCCCATTAGTAGGTTTTGAGTTGTGTTCCAGACAAGAATTATAAGTATAAAAGTACCGAGGGCAATAACTCTAATTAAAATTAAGATATAATTATGTTTTTTAAGTTCTTCCCTTACTCTCACTGCCCTCTATCATAGTGTGAAGTTTCATTTCAGTCTCATTCATGGCTTTAAATTTATGCTCTGGACAAAAAGTATAAGTATAAAACTACAAAGGGCAATAACTTTAATTTAATTGAAGACAAAATTAATTTTCTTGCACTCTGCACTGTATCTCATTACCCTTTACTTTTAAGGGTTAACATTTCTTTCTTATTTTAGTAGTAGAGTGTGGCCGCTACCTGCCTATCTTGCTCAGCCTCAGCCGTCCATGATCTGGGTGAATGACTTGAAGGTGATGGGTGAATGACTTGAAGGTCACGGGTGAATGAGGTCATGCGAGGAATGTGGGAAGGGTATGATTATGCGTAAACGAAATAAGTAATCAATCTTATCTGTCAAGTGTAATGAATTTTTTACTGACATCAAAAGGAAGATCAAGATTTTATTAAACAATATTTACATTTTTTTTGTTTTTATTGAACATGCATACAGGAAATGTATTTTGAACAATTCTAAAAGAATGACCAATCCTGGTGTACTCCCTTTAAATAATTCATAATTCCAATATACATAATGAATACGAAGCTATTATTACGTTCCCGGTTAAACATTTCAGTTCATATTTTATTAATCCGTGACAAACAACTATATAATCGATAAATTCCAATGGTTTAAAACTATATGAATATAAACTATATAAATATATATTAATCCTTTTCTTCTTCTTTTTTTTATTAAATAGACGTCATCATAGGGTCCAAAGGAGCATGTATGAATATTCACTTGACGCCTCTATGTATGAGAGGTAACTAAACACTGTTCTGTAATGAGGCACTTGACGCCTCCATGTATGAGAGGAACTAAACACTGCTCTGTAAAAAGGCACTTGACGCCTCTGTGTATTAGAGGGAACTAAACACTGCTCTGTAATAAGGCACTTGACGCCTCTATGTATGAGAGGGAATTAAACACTGCTTTGTAATAAGGCACTTGACGCCTCCATGTAATAATAGGATCTTAACGATTACATGTGTGAGAGGACACTAAACAACGCTCTTTAATAAGGCGCGTGATGCCTCCATATGTGGGAGGGCGACTGGTGCGGTTCTGTGCGTGGTATTTGTTAGTTGTAAAAAGGGGAGCTTAAACATATTTAATTACGTTTCTTTTCTTCGAGAGGAATACGGTGAATGCAGGACTTCTGTATTTTCGACTGAACACTTTATTATTGACAGTATATGCTATGCAGTATGATGGAACATTACTGTAGGGCCCCTCTGAGACTATTATACAAATAGTATTGCTCTTTATTGGTAAGGTGTGCCCCGTCAGATAAAAACGTGTCCACGAAGCACTTTCCTTCTGTGGGAGAAGTTAATTTGTTGTTATGCGACCAAAACTAGCGTAATTGTACGCGGGTTACCGACTCAAAATGTCATATACGATTCAGGCCTTGTGATTGAACATTTTGCGGTCTCTGTGTCTCTCGTACAATGGCAATAGCTGACTGACACACTGCGATCGACTCTACACTGTATCTATGATAGAGAAAAGACATAATCGGGCTTTGCCGATAATTCGCCTGAGGACAAAGTCATGCCACCTTTCGCACAGAAGCTTACGTTCCAGGATTGTTCTAATTTGAAATCCTGTCACAATCGTGAGTCTATGCCATCCCTTATGTAAACTTCGAGACGCCTGGGAAATGAATGTCCCACTAACATGGCGTTCAATGGTATTTTACGATATAATAATATATTTGTAGCTATATAATAATATAGTGTGCACTTGCCTGATAACGACTATACCGTATAATATCCTTTGGAATTTTAGAATGTGCAACTCCGAGCTAGCGGTTGTAGCAAACAGAACCTGTTTGAATTGAATATGTTACTAATACATTTCAGAGAAGCGCGCATGACATTGATTGGACCGCCCCCGCAGAAACCGAGCGAATAGTATTCGTGTTGTGGTATAAACGCAGAAGCGCGTAATTGGTTATCCAACTGGGGGCTGGTCGTACGTACGATGAACAAACGATTTACTTAAAATATTACTTGCACGTTCAGCTTTCAGTTGGAAGTAATTGTTACCAGGCCTAATTATACAACTTGTCAAAGTATGATATCAACATATATTTCAACAAGTTTCTAGCTAATGGTTTCTTCTTCTTTTAAGAACAAAACGCGAAAAAAGAACGGACTTTCGCTTAAACCATCAATGAAATGGACATTTAGAAAGAAAAGTAGTGAAGCCATCGACTCCCAAAATATTAACCCCATCGGGCGCTCCGATATTAACGCAAAATAAAATATTTTCCGTTGACCGGAATGACACCGAATGAGAAGATATATCAATAGAAGATCAAACAAAATAAAATATATACATCGACACAAGCACACAAACAGAAGCTGAGAACATTTGATGATGATATTTTTAATAGAGAAGGCTCTAGTTGTATTGCAGAAGAAAGTGTTAAATAATGACTTCTTTGTTTTTCTTGAGTTAATCGTTGAAGGGAAATAGTTTACCTGGACAATTTATCCATACTGTTATTTCTTGCAACTGTCACTTTTTACGGTGCTTCAAGCACAAGCTCCATGCGGTATACCAGCGAGTCGAAGAGATTTTGGATACCGTTTGTTCCACCACAAATTTCTCAATTTCATGGGTGGTCCAAAAAAAAAATAGGAGATGTGCTAGATGGCAGTGAAAAGGCCAGTGCAAACCAGAAAACGCTAGAATCAACTTGCAGTTCCGCACAAAACTGTTGTAAATAGCTTTGAGGTAAGCGAACTAGAACTTCCCAAGTCTAGTTTACCAGATGTGATTTTACCAATTCTAAATACTGTAATATGCCAAAAGTAGTTCAATGTAATTCATATGACCTGTTTTTATTGGAACATGCAGCTGGGATGAAGTTGTAAACATGTGTAAAAATTTTGAAAGCTGTACGGCATCTGATTCCGAGAAATTGACTTTACCAAGTACTTCAATGTAAAAGTTGAATGTAAATTAACTAGAAAATGTGTACATGGGACATGGACGCCCCGTGTTAAGGCGGTCAGTCACATAACGAAATGTAATAAAGTGTATGGATGTAAGTGTGACGTTTGAAAGTTATATGACTTTTGATATATGAGAAATGAACATAATAAAACACTTGAATGTAAAACTGTAATGTGCCAAAAGTAGGTAAATATAATCCATAATGACCTATATTTTATTGGAACATGCAGCTGTCATGTAGTTGTAAACATATGTAAAATTTGAAAGCTGTACAGCAGATGATGCCTGAGAAATGGACATACCAAAAATTTGAATGTAAATTAACACTGTGAAAAGTAGGTCACGGTTATTTATACTGAGCAAAAATAGAAACGTCCCCAACTTTACCCATAGATTTAGACACAACGAAATTATGTTTTATTTAATCTTATATGCCAATACCTTTGATAAACGCGGGCACTGTCATGAAAACAATTTTCTTTGAATCAAACTTGTGGGCAAACTTATTCCCCTTGATTTGGTTTAAACAGCATTTCCGGGTCTTGTGGTTAAAACTTTGAGTTAACACAGTTTTGTTATATTGAAATATACAGAGAATCACCTCATCACCACAAAAACAGAGAAAAAACGCTGATATTTTCCCTGATTTTTGCGCCATACAGCTTTCAAGAACGAATATTTTCAGATTACCTCCCTTTATAATAAAAATATAGGGATTTCGCAATTTGAATAAAACATATTTTAGCAGCAACAGACAAACTGTGGTTTTTGATGATTATTAATATTGATCCGAATGATTGAGTGATAAGTATAAAATGATGAAATTATATCTAGGTTGGTGTACAAAGTGTAACAAAATCAACCCTATCCAATCGCAGCTTAAAAGAGAGACCTTTCTATTTTTGCTGAGTATAGTAACCTGATTCTGGTAAGAGTGTATTGCTGTCATATTGATGTAAGTGTGTATGAAGTTTGAAAGCTCTGAGACTTACGGTGTTTGACCTACGAATATAATAAAAAAAAATTGAATGCAAAATGAGAGGTACAGACGGACAAGAGTAACACAATATACCCTCATCACTTTTGCGGCGGGGCAGACAAACAGAAATCATCGCTTCAGTTAAAAATGGTTGATGTATTTGAAGGTGAGGGGGATCTGGCGTAGATGTTCGATGAATTATTTTCAAACTTGAATTGATGAAACATTATACATGCTTCATAGCCTGCTACGTTACCAAAATCTGCATCATGAGGCTGCGTTGTTACCGCACTTTCGTGTTACTAAATTACTTAAAATTTAAAGTTGGAGCACATGGATATTTTTAAAATCTTAATCATTTATATATATATATCATGAATGATTGAGAAAACCAAACATTTCCTGGAATAACGAACAGTTTGGATAGTTAGTTTAACGTGTGTAGATCCGAATGCACTTAATACACAGACGAATAATTTGTCTTACCGGTCGCGTCATTATTTAAGACCGGTAATATTTTCCAAAATGCTGCGTTACGTCTGCCATAAAAACGGCATTACCGCAATAATACCGCCATAATGCGGAGTTAGAGGTAACCCACTGTGTATCCGATTTATAAGAACGAACTTAGGCCAGAAAAAAAAACCCTGAGTTTCTGGTTACCCGACCGTCCCTATTTTTTGGCGCCGACCCTACAGTTTTTTATCAAAAAAAATAAAATAAAAAAGGACGAAAAAGCTGGGTACGAAACGGTAATGTACGAAAATATTGAGTAAGAAACATGCGCTAAAACATGGCCGCCTCCATGGTGCACTGCGCGTCCGTTTTGGCTATTAGAATTGGAAAATGCAGCCATGGGACAGAGCAGAAGTTATGAAATATATTAATCATGACATGCTGCCAGCAGATTTGTTCTTCCAATACCACCCAGCCTCAATCTGGAAATTATAAAATTCAATCTTATGTAAACTCGTAATGGCAGAAAATGTGTGTTTTCAATTTATTTTATTCAAAACAAACAAGTTAAGAAGATATCATGAGGTTGTTTTCCTCCTCTCCTTGCAAAATCGCTACAAATTTACTGCTTGACACAGTTAAAGATACCTTTAACATCGTCCAAACCACATGAGCAAAAAAACAAAAGAAGAGAAAAAAATTACCTACCTACCCTAATTTTTTCAGCTGAGTAACCAGAAAAACAGGTGGGTTTTTTTCTGGCCTTATACAATGAATTAAATTAATGGTTCACCGAGTTACAACAATCACAAACAAAAGAGAAAAGTGGCAGACTCGGTTTTATAGTGTATGTTCATGAGAGGTAATTATAAGATGCAACACCTCTTACGCCTCCTAGCACCGGCTTAAGCGATATTCCACTTTAATGCAACACAGAATGGGCTTTCTTTTCTACTATGGTTAATACTATATACCCTAAAGAACAATTTATCAAAGCTAATGTTTCTGGTACTAACGCTTCTTTTCTCGGTTTGCATCTCTCCGTTGGAAATGGTGAATTAATTAGCAAGGTTTGTGGTAAGGGATGATTTTAATTTGATATTGTCCCCATTTAGATGGGAATGTTCTTCTTGTGTGTCTCGGCTTGTTCGTTTTTCTGGGGCTTGTGCTCGAGTTGAGGACTTAATATTCGTAATATATTGCATTTCTAAAATGCTACTCCAGCAGGACTACCGTTATCATAAACTGAACGATAAGTGCGAGAACGATTATAAGGCAATGGTTTTAGTATAATTTCAAATCAATTGGGCCATTGGTTTATAAGTAGATTTTTACTGATTTTTCTATTTTAGTAACGACGGCAAATATTATTTTTAAATGGATCTTAACGGATCGGGGATATTTGTAAAAGTTTGGGAAAAGGGTCATGAGCCAATGCTCCTGATAAAGTACAAAACAATAAGGTCATTGGTTCGCGAGAAATCGTTTAACGGTTTTTCTATTGTTAGTAACGGCGGCCATATCTGTTGGCGAATCGGAATGATTTTTCATAAATGAGAGAAAAGTTTAACAAGGATCGGAATGATTTTTCATAAATGAGAGAAAAGTTTAACAAGGATTTTTATAAATCTGTAAAAGTTTCACAAGACGATGCTTTTTGGGGAGGTTTTCACAACGATTGGTTCATGATAAGTTGTTTAAAGATGTTTCTATTTTAGTAACGGCGGTAATATTTGTTGATGGATATGGATGCTTATATAAATCTGAGAGAGGACCGTGCAAGGATGCTTATTATGAATTTGTATCGACGTATTGCTAGCCATCCCATAAGCTTTGTTAGCCTCTGGCAAGTGCAGATTACAAGAGCGCAGCCTAACGAGGACGTGTCCTTATGATTGTTGTTAGTTTAGGGTATACCTATTACGAAACATACCTATGGCTTATAACAAACATTCGTGTTGGGCTATCATGTAAGAGCATTCCTATGTGTGAGGTAAATATGACCTTCACCTTTGAACTTTTAACAAAAAATGCTTCATGGTGGGTGAATGCTTTACAAGGGAATGTTGGCCTTGAACTTTGACCTACTGACCCCAAAGACAGTATAGTTCTTGCTCTCACCGATCAATAGTCATGGGTGTAGGTGTTATGGCTTCGTTATCATCTGGAATGCCTCTTTACATGTAAGGTCATGGTGACCTCGCCCTTGGACCTACTGACCCTCCACAAATTAGGGATCCTCATCTCACATAGGGCAATGTACCAATGAAGCTTCAGTGTATTTATTATGGTTTCAGAGTTATTCCATGGAATGTGAATTTTCATAAAAGTTCACGGTGCCGTTGACCTTTGACCTACTGACCCCAAAACAATTAGGTTCCTCCTCTCACAATGTGCTTATGAGTTTCATGACTGTAGGTTACGGTTATCGTGACCTTTACCTTTGACTTGCTGACGCCCGAAACAATTGGGATCTTTCTCTCACCTTAGGTAATCTACCTTACCTGTGATGTTTCATGAGTGTATGTTTAATATTTGAGTCATCTTCCTGTGTGTGTGTGTGTGTGTGTGTGTGTGGTTCGATAAGATATCTTAAAGAGATGGGCACAGTAGAGTCTGGACATAACAATATTTGAATTTTGAAAGTGGCCTAGGCCTTGCCAACAGGCCTATTTAATGCCTAAATATATGCCAAAACAAGAGTCAACATCAGCGGTTAATTCAACCTAAATATTGTTTTTGAAGATTATGGCCTAAAAGGTGCAGTTACTTTTGCGGGCCACTTTTTGATTTCGAATTTACATCGTGTATTTGTTATATCTACTGTAGAGTTGCGTTGGTGTTCTGTTACATTCTTTTTTTTTAATTTTAATTTTTTTTTATTTGTTTAAACTCTTTAACAGTTTAATATACCCTATTTATACCAACGTTTTTGGAAAAAAAACCCAGGGTATATTAAAATTGCCTCCGTTTGTCCATCTGTCCGTTACCGCATTTCCTCCTAAACCGCTGAACGGAATTCAACCAATCTTAGGGTATGACATCACCATATGATGACGGCGTGCAAGAGCAACATTATTTTTGGCTCCGAGCCCATGGGCCCTCAGGGGGGAGGGGGAGGGGGGAGGGTGGGGGGGGGGGGCGTTCAAATAAACTAAATATCCAATAACACTCATTTTTTCATATTTTTGCACATAACTTGGTATATGTAATCGTCTATAAAAGATAAACAACATATCAAACGATTTTTTTATTTCGCAAACTCGAACGTCTGCCCTGGGGCCCAGGGTGGGTGGGGCGGACGGGGGTGATTTGGTGAATTTGTTGTTCGATTTGTCCTGTTTAATATCAATAAGTGTACAATATTGATGACGACATAACGTTATACATTTCATTAAGTCGTCAACTTTCTTATCGACATATTGAAATATAACTAGTCAAGACGACATACAGCAACTAAACTTATTTAAATGACGAAAATGTCGACTTCAGTTTTTATGTCGAAATGATTCAAGAAACACGCCGTAAGTCGAGAAAATTGGGTCGAGAAGACGCGAAACGATGCAACAACCCGACAATTTCGAAGTTTAAAAGAGGTAATTCACTCAACAACTGGTGACCCTTAAACGTTTCCATACAAACTCACTAATGAGAAAATAGTATCCGTAACAATACTATGGAAGCTTTAATGTACCCCTCAGATGATGCGATGTTTAAGACCATAATATAACGACATGTCACGATATATTATCCTATGTTGACATAGTCTATGTTGATATACTACACTATTTCGAGACAGGACGACAATTAAAAGTGGCATAAGTTGAATATATTGTTTGCACAACATCCACACAGCGACCTCATGACATAACATGTCGCATGACGACTTAAATTATGTTGAGATCACGTTAAGTTAGCTGAAAGATTGCGTCACACATTCTTATCTGGACAAGATACATATGCCGACATACTCACTCCTGTAGCAACAAAAGATGCAAGCACAGCCACGGCCCATCTACAAGCATGTGGAATATTAAACAAGAGGACATTGAATAGCTCACCTGATTATCTTCGCAAAGATAAAAACTGTTTTAAAAAAGCTTATAATTCGTAAGAGAATGAGATCACGCAGTCGATGGTGCAATATCACCAATTTTTGCACCCGCGTTAAAGTGTATATGGTGGGGATCTCAATGGTTTCCGCGTTATGACACAGGTACTATGTCCCAAGGGGTGTGTACTATGTCCGAAGGGGTGGGGATGGACCCCGATGCCAATGCTAGTGGGATGGTTGTATCCGTCTGTTCATGCCCAGTGAGTGTATATGTTATGCGCAAAATGAGAATATGGTCAATTCCAAAATTGCTCTGTGCAAAGAAAGACTTTTTAAAACGCGCGGCATTATCGGAATTCTCAAAATGCGCGGTTCAATTCCGGAATCGTCCGTGCGCACAGTAGGAATAAGCACACAGTAGGGATATTTTGGTTCTAGTGGTTAATTGTAATACTGACGGCAAAGGCCTTCGTTAATACTGCTGGAAGAACTTGTGGCTCAAACATTTTGCTTGTATATAAAATCAAATCAATAACGTATGTTTAAATTGCAAGTATACGCGTGATGCAACGTGTGTTTATCTCCACATTGTCTATAAAATGTATATTAATATCCACTTTTATTAAGTATTCAAATATTCAAATGTCATTAATAGCAATACCATAAACTGGTAATTTGTTCTCAAACGATCTGTGTAAATGATTGTTTTTAGTACATTTGGCAGATGACAGATGTTCTGAACAATAAGACAATTTGACATTTAATATATGTGTTATACCTTATCCGTATAATACTTTAATAAATATGATTAAAACATGCAAATGCAATTAGTAGTAGTAGTTGCAGCTTTAACACCTGGGGCATTTATTGAGTAATTGGCGTGTTTGTTATTTGACAGATGTTCAATATTTGACTTCATTTGTAGATGCCAGTATATACGAAGGTATATGGCAACAAACAAGGGTCCGGTGTTTGTATAAAGAGATCATAGGAAATCTCTAAAATATATATCTAATGCCCAATTTGACCCGTTATTAGAAATATTATTTTCTGTGTCGCGTTTTGTTTTTTATTTTCAGCCGGATTGCGTAGCAAATCCATGCTTATGGTTTGGCGATTTCCGTCTATCTTCTGTCCGTCCGTATGTCCTCCTCCGCGTTTTGACGTTTTGGTAAACGTTTTTGGTTATTTTTTTTTTTTCCTCATTTCTCAAAAACGAATTGCCGGAAAGCTTTGAAACTTGGCACACATGTTCAGTTAAAATGGTGAATTCGCAATCCGGCGTTTGCACCACTGTGCTTCACTTGTTTATATTTTCTTAGCCATAATGTATCTCCTTATTTCAGAAATATAAATCAGCGCTTTATTGTTTGAGGGCTTCAGCTTGTTTTTTAAATAATTAAGTTCATGTTAATTATTTACCAAACCAAACTATGACTTTTTTTTTAAACATTTTATCTTTTATAACAGACGGATGAAACAATTAAGCATATGCAATTAGAAATAAATAGGTTTCAAACACTATATTCCTTTTCAAATCCCAACACAAATTCGTACTTTGCGCAAAACATTCTCAAATTGTGCCGACACATGGTGTATGTTTTATATCGATTAACCCCTTGCGCAATTCCGGAATAGTCCTGCACAATTCCGGAATCGTCGGACATTTTAAGAATTCTTACTTTGAGCAGAGCAGTTCCGGAATCGTCCATATTCTCACATTGCTTATAACATATATATGGTTATATGGTGGGGAGCTCAACGTTTTCCAAGTTAAGATCTTTGTGCTACATGTCCCTTGTGGGGACGGATCCTGGGCCGATACTGGTTGGATGGATGAATCCCTCTCTTTATGCTCAGTAAGTGTATAACTGTGGTTTCAGAGAAGAAAGTTAACTCTTTTAAGGTTTTTCCCTATACAAAATGTGTAAAACATTTGACCTCTGCGGTAGTGCCAAATTTGACCCCAGTGTCACGATTTGAACAAACTTGATAGAGGATCATAAGCTTATGGTATTTGCACAATATTAGACCTCTAGCTTTACCTACACTACATGTAATATATGAGAGCTCTATACCTTGTGTCCTCAGAGGATAAGATGTTTTCATTTTGTATCTATATAAGTCTATGTAAAACAAGTGACCGCTGGGGCGTAGTCAAATTTAACGTCAGGGTCGCCATTTAAAACTTGGTAGAGGACTAATGGTAAATGCGTAATATTAAATCTCTAGCTCATGTAGTTTCAGAGAAGAAGATTTGTTTAAGATTTTCCTATAAAACATTATGTAAAACTGTGACTCCTGGGCCGAATTTGACCCCAGGGTCATCATTTGAACAAACTTGGTAGTGAACCATAAGCTGATACTACAGGTTCTATATGAAAGCTCTGTGCCTTGAGCTGTTTTTTTTTATAGAGAAGAACATGTTTCAAGTTTTTCCCTATGCCAACAATACATATGACCAAGTATCAGACACATAAAAAGAGACAATCACATAAAGTTAACTGAGGTTAAGTTACCTAACCAAGGTTAAGTTTGGGGGAAATAATGCAAAATATGACCTTAAACTTGGTATTTTTTTGTCGTTCAGTCTGTCTACCCATGCCAACAATACATATGACCAAGTATCAAACAAAGCATTTAAAGTTATAAGAATTATTTTTTTTAACTGAGGTTAACTTACCTAACTTAACTGATGAGGCCAAACATGACCTTGTCCTTAGCATTTTTTGTCGTTCAGCGATGTCCACCAATGCCAACAATACATATGAGCAAGTATCAAAGACGTAAAGTGAGGCAATCACATAAAGTTAACTGAGGTTAAGTTACATAATCAAGGTTAAGGTACCTAACCAAGGTATCGATTGGGAACAATAAGCAAAATATGACCTTGACCTTGGTAATTTGTGTCGTTCAGTGATGTCCACCAATGCCAACAATACATATGACCAAGTATCAAATAAAGAAAATGAGGCAATCACATGTATACAGTTAACTGAGGTTAAGTTACCTAATCAAAGTTAAGTTACCTAACCAAGGCTAAGGTTTGGGAAAATAACGCAAAATATGACCTAGACCTTGGTTATGTACCCAACAAAGCATTTGACAAAGTTTCATAAAAAATCGAGTGACTGCTATGTCTCGCTTCCCACTATCGTGGGCGAGACAAAAACGGTTATGGTCATTCAATTTATTACATCTTCCGTAAATTTTTTTATATATGTCGACGTGTACATGTCAACAACTACCTTTGTATATTGTCATGCCGTTTTAATCTATATCCATAAATCCTTTTGTTATTACACCTTAATTATCATTGACAAAGAATATTGTTTTCATTATCTAAACACACATAAGAATATATACAGCGACCAAGTCGTTATCTTAAGATGTCTTAACAGTATATATTACGTTAAAACGACATATATTATAGAATGATCACATCATCTGGGTGGTACATTAAAGCTTCCATACAATACTCTATTATATCACGGCAGTGATATGGTAGACAGAAAAACGTGCTGGGAAATAACTGGGCATAGCTGGGAAATACTGGACATTGTCGGGAAATAAATGGACCATATATCGTATTTGACCAATATGTCATCATATATGATCTTTATGTTTTCTCGCTGATAATATCCGTAACAATACTGTA
>JAWPHD010015918.1:0-52681 GCA_037043455.1 Cyrtodaria siliqua
TTGTAATTCCGGATGTATATTTTCATTGGACACTTTCATCTGAATGATTAAGACAAAAACAATCAATGAGAGGTATTTAAAACATGTTTAAAAGAATAAAAGAACAGCAGAGACATATTTTGGTGATCACTTTTGTCGGGGAACACGATGCGACTCGATGCGCATGCGCAATGTTTTAAAGGGGGGATATTATGATCTATTTTTATACTTTTAATTTAAAGTAAAGCAGAGGATACATGCAACTATTTTAAAATAGTAATTGCTGTATATTTTTAATTTTATAATTTATTTATTTAATAAATCAGGCATATGCCATAAAAGTATAATGGAATAGCCTTTTACATTATCGTATTAGTTTCAGTAATAATACTATTAATAAATAAAAAACAAAAACGTTTTCTCCCTGAAAGGGAAGCAACCTGCAAATAATTAATGCAGGGTAGTAAGCGTACATTGTTACCATTGGTTTATAAAATGTAATGGGAGTAAAACGAATTTAAAATGTTTCAATGATATTAACAAGTCACGGAAACTGTTCGGTTGGTGACAAAGAATCTAGTAGGTTTCCAGATATCAACATCAAGGTCGGCGTATATTGCCTACAAAATATTAAGCTTTCGTATGATGGTCATGAATGAAAACACTACATCAGACTTTTTTTCAAAAATTATTTTATTTAAATTTGATAAATGTGCCGAAAACTGGTCGGACAGCAGTATAGACTGTTTCTCTGCACATGCCCCATATAAGTGATAGTAATACACCAATCATGCACACCGAAAAGGGATAAATCAAGTGTTTACTCTATGGTCTATAAATAAACGTGACTCCGTATTGATAACACAAAATAGCAAAACGATATGCAAACAACGGGCACATGTAATGCGTAGTTAACATTTTCAAGATCTACGTGGTAAAGCATTGATTGATGTTTATTAATTAAAATTCTTTACCCACCCTCACCCTCCCACCCCACAGCCCTTAACCCCGGATAGAGCTTTCGTATGGTGGTCATCAATGAAAACACTACATCAGGCTATTTCAAATATTATTTTAATTACATTTTATAAATGTGCCGAAAACTGGTCGGACAACAGTATAGACTGTTTCTCTGCACATGCCCCATATAAGTGATAGTAATACACAAATCATGCACACCGAAAAGGGATAAATCAAGTGTCTACTCTATGGTCTATAAATAAACGTGACTCCGTATTGATAACACAAAATAGCAAAACGATATGCCAACAACGGCACATTTAATGCGTAGTTAACATTTACAAGATCTACGTGGTTAAGCATTGGTTGATGTTTATTAATTACAATTATTTACCCTCCCTCACCCCTCCCACCTCACAGCCCTTAACCCCGGACAGTTTGCCGAGTTGAAAACAATACACTCGTTTGATTTGTTGTTCATCTTTTTTAGTCGAGTAAATATATCAAGTAATGTGAACAAATATGGAAATTATTAGTATATTTGAACGTTTTACGCCCGTTCCCATAGCCCCAACAGGTGACACAGGTTAACGACATGTAAACAGTGTAATGCCATGGTACTGACGTTCATTTCAGAGATAAAATAAAAAACACACCAAAATTACCCCTACCACTCCATCCCCACAACTCCTGCGCAGACGTCTGAGTTTGAAATAATAAAATCATTTGATATATTTATTGTTCATAGACGAGTATATACAAATATACGTTTTGTGTGCAAAAATATATAAAAGATACAGTGTATTTCCCCCCCCCCCCCCCCCCCCCCCGTTTATTTGACCCCTTTGACCTCCCCCTCTGAGGGTTCCTACACGCGGAGCCAAAACACTGTTGCTCTTGCTCGCCGTTATCATCTGGGGAAGTCATACATTACCTTGGTTGAATTTTGCTTAGTGGTTAAGGACGGACAAACGGATGCTTTAAAGGTGAAATTTAGCGTGTTTTTTGAGCATATATTCTGAAATATATGTATATAATATACAATCTGTTCAAATATTACACTTATTGGTTGTCCCGTTTTCTCACAGAAGGCAATTTTATCTCATAGCGCACACGCTTGAGTTTCGCCCTTTTTGAAGACAGGTAAGTGTCACGTGATCCTGTGACGTCATTGGTACCAAACGATCAGCGGTGTCGCATTGAGTTGTATAGTATTGTCTATGTAGGATTAAGTTTTATGGTACGTGTCAAAAATGCCGTGTGCTGTAGCTGGGTGTCAAAGTGTGCATAAAAAGGACAATCTAATAACATCAGTTTTTTTCGTTTTCCTAATCAGGTTAATGATAGATTAAGATCTGAATTGTGGGTGGACCGCTGTCGACGAGAATCGCCCGTCAGGTCAAAAAAAATGGGAACCTTCGAAAGACGCGCGAGTTTGTAGTAAACACTTTGAGTTGGATTCGTGGGAAATCCATCCTTTGGTTTCATTTTCATTGAATTTGAAGGACAGACGGCCATGCAGATTAAAAACAACAGCGATACCAACAATATTTTCCTACAAAAATTAGAAGTGCCTAACCCCGCCGTCTCCGAGCAAGTTTTATTCGCCGATTCGACCGGCGTTGAGGAAGAAATTATTAAATGAGGTAAGATAGAAGTTTTTGTTCAGTTATCTTAGCAATTCCTCGGGTATGACTATGTGTATGATAAATTGTAGAAAGGTATATAGTCTTAGATCTGTACATCGTGATTGTTTAGCTGTTGAATTAGATGCATGCGTCTTACGTGAACGGCGCTAATATAATGTAGCCGTCTTTTTCAAAAGATCGCTAAAAAGGTTTAGCATATGAATGTAAATGAATTCGGTGAAATAAACACTGTCGTTGTTTCAATATATATTTTGTAGTATTTTTTTTTTTGTTTTGTTTTAAATTATACACCTTCTTCTGCCAGTAGTGTTATAGATTTATATAGAGTTATATATCGGTCTCTGGATTTGAAAATAATGACAAAATGTTTCATGGATGTCTATTAAAACGCAGAAAATTGATAATGTTACTAGCTGTTATATTAGTTCAGTAATGTTGTATGGCAAAACAACAACAATAACGGCTTTTACCTCATGCAGTAAGTAAAATAAGTGCTTTACAAGCATATATATACTTTATATTCTAAATAAAAAAATTGTTAGGTCTGTTTTTTTCGATCTCTACATGTACATAATACATTATGTCGTGCTCATAATACATTTGACTATATTATTTAGATCATCTTCGTGCGCGATGAACTAACTAGTTTCTCACGCATCATATATCCGTCTTGTGCAATACGCGGCTCGCCGCGGCGGTATTGCACCGCTCACGGAATTGCAATATACAGGAAATGTAGGCATATCATAAAACTACGTTTCCCTAAATGGTGCGTGATTTTGTCATATACCGACGTTTGTACCATGATTAGGCTGTACTTCAATAGGGCACCGCAATAGTTGATTAGTCGCTGTGTGGTATATTGTTATTTGGCGGCACGTGGAGAGCGTGTCATACTGCAAATCCGAATCTCATACACCACTATAGACTGTTTTGGAGGCGGCGGGGACTTATGGTATATAGAATACTATAGAAATTAGATGCTGTTACATTTATTTATTTTTATCAATTATACTTACTAGACTCTAAATATATTTTTTCAATGTCTATTTTTCGGCAAAAATAAAGTCCTTATAATCTGACGCTCGTATTAATGTACAAGTATTAGAACATGTCCATTCATTCGGAATATACTGCATTTCGCGCTTAGTGTAAATGTACCGAGATATTGCAGCGTTGCTGGTGACTTTCAGAATTTCGATGACCTGCACCGCGTTCAACTTCCTCATCGCCATCGGTTGATGAATCCGAGGTATTTTCATCCTCAGACACGAATTCTGGCTCAAAATCGTAAGGTTGCACATTGTGCAACCTTCTTATCATGGGCATTTCATCTGACTCAGCATCATAGTCGCTTAATTCCGACATTTTCACACACACTACACTGTTTTTGCGTGCTTTCCCTATGTACAAATGGTTTCGTTTTGTTCCCAATGACGTCACTTCCGGTTTTACGAGGAAGAGTTTTCCCCCTTTGATTTTTTTTCAATTTTTTAGCGTAGCCTGTTCGTCTTTTCGGTTTTTATCTTTAAAAACATATTTTCACTAAAAATACATCAATAGCATAGTTACCATCGTATTTATAATGATATTTGATAATTAAAAACATATCAACAACGGATTTGTTGATTTAGGACAAATTTCTGCTTTAACAATATTCCCTAACGCTTTAAAAAAGTATGGGGATAATACATACATTCCACCAAAACGTATAGATGACAAAATGTAATTTGAAGCTGATTATTGCTACGGTACATTTAGAAACAGGCGCTTAAAATTGATATTGATACTTACAATGACTTACCTAACATATATGGTAACGTTCCACGCCATTATGCCCAACGTTATCACTCTTCTGATGTGGTACCACTCACTGCATGAAATAAGAGATTTAATCAAAATTTAAATTTGCTGAAATGTCATTAAATTCTATGTGTGGGACTTACTTGGAATTTAATTACACTTAAACGTAGAATAAAAGTTGGCAACTTGTATTTGTAGTCGAAGTCAGAATCAACACTTTTTAAACTAAGTAAATTTATATCTATGATTTTAAAAACCGTTCATTAGAGAAAAGTTATATTGCTAACTGCCTGTATGTGAACATGTAAATGCGCGCGAATGTGTTCCCGTGTAAATACCTTAAATATAATTATTAGACTACCTGTCACTTCATATGTGTAAATAGTTTTAAGGTGTGAAAACCTCCTTTTTATATCTTACCTGCTATCGTTTTCGCAGGAAAGATATGAAATAAAGGACATATTTCCGCTTTTAAAATTGTTTGACTGGCCGTTATTAATACAACGATAACCGGATCCTATCGTTTTTGTACGATCAGGTTCTGTGTTACGGAGACCATTCTGGTATTACTGACGGTACATTTGTGCTAATATTTGAATATCATTATATTGCTTAAATAGTATTAGTAATTTTTATAGAAAAAAAAAAGTATTATATTATTAATATTATTTAAAAACCAAAAAAAAAATCATGTTAACATTCAAGAAACTGCTAATTGAAAGCAATGGTACTCACATAAATGTAGCTTCATGTAATCCAATTATATCCATAACGAAGTGTCTTGATCACAAGTGTCTACCTCTATTACATAAAGCACGTGTATAAAGCACGTGAATAACTCCCGAATTGCTCCGTTCTTGTTATAATCACAACAACTTGATCCACAAGTCCGTCAAAACATCACATTTCGAAACACACGCTTTACTACTAAACAAGTTCCCTCATTCATAAATTTGTATTCTACCAACATGAAAACAAATTCCATGCAAACCGTGATAAGTCAACGTTAGCCTCCCAGTGAACGTAATCTAATTTGCATATAAAAGGATGCATTTATTTATTCTTTAGCACAAAGAATTACTATACCATTCCATTACTGTATTTGTTTTTGTTCATATTTTTTGTTTTTTTTTGTTCTGTTTATAATTGTTTCACCCTCTGTTTCATTATTCCCCTCTTTGTTCATTCTACGCATACATGTACATAACTCTCCCTTGTTCTCCATGTTTCTGGGGTTTCTTCACCAACTATGATAGAAGGGAGATAACAAGATGGGAAAAAGGAGGATTTCATTAAATGCCATAAGGATGACACAATTGTCGCCGCTAGAAGTATTTTTGAAAACCACTAACGGAAGACAATATTAATAGTATAAGACGCGTACCGAATATATATCATGTTTACGAAATACTGGTATGTGTCTCTATGTAGACATGTAATTATTTATAATATCTTTGTGACTGCCCCCCCTACCCCTTGCCCCCATCCCCACTACCCCCTCCTGACTCTCGACCATAATTACAAATTGAAATATATTGTTTATGTCGGTCATTAGTTACACTGTTTAATAATGTTGTTTGTATTGTATTGTATTGTACATGTTCCTCATGTTTGCACCATGTTGATGCCTGAGAGTAATAAAGTTTATGTTGTTGTTGTTGTTGTAATTGCATTTAATAGCAATTAAATGTAACGATACATCATGATGCACATTTAATGATAGCTTAAACCTAGAGGTGGTATTTCGTAATCATATCGAATTTGGGGGGATTTAATTTCAATTAAATGTAACGATATTTCATAATTAATGTACTTAAAAATACTTCCTAATTCAAATCGGAATCGGAAGTCAATTACCAGAAAATTTAAAAGACTATCAAGATGGGACTACGAAAGTAGGTCTCGAATTTGTACGCTAACTTTACACTATAGTACCATCAGACTGGGAAAACATTTCCAAAAGGGCCCAAGAAACCAATGGTTTGAAATGGCTTCTAAGACAGTATGTACAGTATGAAAAATGGCTTCTAAGACAGTATGTACAGTATGAACATATACAATGCATTACTCCTAAGAAATCAAACAATTTAATGATATTTATTAAAATGAAAAATGAGAAAAAATAAAAAGTAAAACATTTTAAAATTGGCAGAAACAAACTTCCCAGTAATCTGTACCACTTCCTTTTTTATGTTTAATTATACTCGAACAACGCTTCCCAGTAATCGTATAGATTAACACACCAATATCTCAAGACTGGTTTTCATAGCTGAGTAAATACTCGTTGAACGTAGAGCGAGCAATTTCTTTAAAAATGCACAATTCTAAAATCTTCATTATTTTGAAATATGAGCAACGATTTTGTTTATAATTGCACAGATACTAGATAACAGTGATTTAGAGTCCGTGATAATAGTATAGTTTATATATTGAGGTTAACAATGTTTGTTTAGTAGATCTCATAACTTTCACGTAAAACACCATTCAAACAATATAAATCTCACGACTCTAAAAGTATTTATCACATCGAGTGTTTTCCTAAAGATATTCATAACTGCCCACATATTCGGACAACATCAGTACTATGCCTTATCGGAAGACAACTTTATACTGATTTATTTCCGAAATTTAGTTCATATATTTAAGTTACGCACCAGGAGGTGCTCTCTAGCATGTTAAAGTACAGTTAACATTTTTGCTTGTTTGTTTGTTAGAAAGGTTTTGCGTCATTTTAGCATACGGTATGCCGTATTTTTTTATATTTTTTATATTTTTTATTTCTTTATTTATTTTGGTGGTATAGGCAGACTACCCCATTTGTCATATCCCTCCCACCATCCGGAAATGAAAACATAACGTATTGTTCTTTTGCCAAATAAAATAAATATTAATAACATCTAATTCTATGTTTTGTCAGTGTTTTCTCTGTTTTGTCAATGTTCTTTTTATGGCATCCAAACATAAACGAAAATCCCGAGCAGTATAACCACCACCAAAAGCGATAATATGATGGTTCACTAATACTACAAGCTACAGTGTCTCCGGCCCAATGGTTAACGACCTTGCGTTGTAGGCCTTCGCCTCTCACCGCCGCGGGCTCGAATCCCACAGGGAGCTCGACTTGTAAGTGAGGAAGTGTCGATTCTTACGGATGGCGGGAGGTATACAGTACTGGTTCTACCCAGGAAAAGTGGGTGGTCTGCTTGTACCACAAACAAAAATCGACCGTCATATATAACCTTACATGTGTTGAAATTGACGTAAAAAACACCATATATAATACTACAAGTTAATCATGAATGTATGGTGATTTACGAACCATCTTAGGTTACATCGGCTTGATGAGGAGAACCTGACTATACACAGTTGGCTATTTCTTCATTTTTATAATTCCCCTGCCAATATGACCTTAACATTCTATTCGATTATATAAAATACAAAAGAAAAATAAACGGATTTGAAAAACAACACTGAGATTCCTAAAGACATATTTCGCGCCTCTTGCATTTTTTTGGTTGGCGGGGTGTGGGTGTGGGGTGTGGGTTGGGGGGGGGGGGGGTGTGTGGGGGGAGAGAATTTCTATAGGTAACTGTAAATCACTGTTAGCCATACAATTTCATGAGCAAAGTGTGATATTCAATTTTTCTTCAGATTATGAGGCCCACCCAATGAACCAGTATACATAATAACACATTAAAGAATGTTGTTTATTTATTGTGTTGTGCTTTGATTTTTGGTCTAAAAACAATTAACAATTAAGAAGTACCAGATAAGTTTTGTATTCAAAAGCTAAATTATAAACATATATTTTTTCATTAAAGTAAATTACAAAGTGTTGTTAAGCTATTCTTACCCTCAATATAGCAATGTTATACAAATAAAACAAAAACTAAGAGTGGGCCTCAATTTATATACCTGAGTTGATCAGCCATGAAGCGTGCTGACTGTAAATATTCAAGCTTCCCATGCTTTTTCACTGACCAAGTAGCGTTGGGAAATGTGTCTTTAACGTCAATCGTACACACTCGCTAATGTCTAATTTATATCAGAATTAATTACTTTTGAAACATGTGTTTCAGGCAGTTCTGATTGAATAATCGTATCATTCTTTGATAGTTTAAGTACACGCTGTTATTATGAAAGTTTGCTTAGTTACAAGTTATCACGCTTCTATTGGAGAAAGAACATAATTGTACATTGACACTGGCAACGTCTTCAAAGACTTGCCGATTTAATTGTTTATATTGGCTAGTGGGCGTGTACCTTAAGGCTAGTGGGCGTGTACCTTAAGGCTAGTGGGAGTGCATATAAGGCTAGTGGGCGTGTATAAAAGGCTAGTGGGCGTGTACCTAAAGGCTAGTGGGCGTGTACCTAAAGCAAATGGGAGCGGGTTAACGTTTAGTCGACTACCAATTTCAAGCTACTGAAACATGGCTGGAAACCCGAATATAAGGCACTATTATATTAATATTGCATCCCAGTGAGGGTGACAGTGAATATTGTCAACCTGAGGAAAATAATATCCACTGTCACCTCACTTGGATGCAATATTTATTTTATTATACCGAACAAACGTTTTGATTAAAATTTAAATATACGAGGGGGAAAACTCGCAACATTTTTTTTTTTAAATTTATATTTTTATACCAGTTTTGATTTAAAGTTTTTGTTTTTTTTAAACATATTTATTTTACATCGATTGCGAAACAAGTTATTGCAACTTAGATTAATCACTCTCGATGGCTTCCTGGGTAGAACCAGTACTAAGCAATGTGGATTAATTATCTTGCTCAAGGATAAATAACGCGGCCGCGGCGAGGATCGAACCCACGACCTTTTGATCTGGAGTTCGGCGCTCTACCACTGGACCACGTACTCCACTACGGATTTAAAGTATCAAATCTGCTCGCCACATTTTTTTTATTGTCGTTCGTTTGGTAAACCAAGCTCTTACGGTTGACATAACTTCAACTGTATTTTAATAAGCGTCCACCGATTTGCAATTGCCAAAGCGTGTCGTTATTGGAAAAAACCCAAAACTATTTTTATACTTCCCGTGACGTCACAATCGTGTAACAGTAAAAATTGTTAACCGGTGAACAGTAAAAACTGCTTCACGCCTAAGGGTATGGGCAATTTATGCAGGAGTGTAAACGTGAGGTATAATAATAAAAAATGACAATTAGGTTATCATTGGCTCCGTGTTCTAATGTTACGGTATACGAATTGTCAATTGTCAATGCGGGGGTCTTGAGTTCGAATCCGTGATGAACGAACTACGCCCATGTTTTACAAAGTTGAATTTGGTAGTAAATGAAGCCTAAAACACCTTCCATTTACTTTAGGTAAACGCCCACTAGCCATATATACATCTATAGTATCTTTAACTACAATATCTTAGGTTATAGATATTCATCCCAGAACGCGAAAAAGGAAACATGCTATACTCTTCCTTTCGAACATGTGTATTGACCTTTAAAGGGGATTGTAGCAATGCTAAATGTAAAAACATCACTAAATGAAAAAACGTCGCTAAACGTAAAAACTTTTGCCGCTAAACGTAAAAAGAGTGGTCAAATGTAAATGCAAACGTCTTTAAATGTAAAAACGTGAGCGTCGCTAAATGTAATTAAAAAAAGGAACTGAATGTAATTGAATTGAATTGGGATTTTAAGGCGCACCAACACATGAAAGGTTATATGGCCCTTATAGGAATGAACATGGCAGGCTCATCCTCCATGTACATCGAGATAAAACATGGAGAATGGGCCTAGAGCCTGCTCACCTGCAGAACTGCAGAATTGCTGCAAATTCTATTGTAGACACTCCATTTACACTGGAGCCACGTTTATTGTTTTTCTGCTACTGCTCTAGTGATTTGAGCGAGATGGCACCTGAAACAATGCAGGGGTCATGATGAAGACCTTTAATGAGCATGAACAAACAATTATAAAATGAACATGAATTTGGGGGGTGGGGATGGGGGGTTCTACCCCTCTGCCTACCCCTCCAACGGGATCTGCAGTGGCCCTATTCTTTGTCCCGGAACCAAACGGGGCCCCCGGAACCACACGGGGCAGCTTAATGTAAAAATATTTTGTTGCTAAGTGTAAAAGGTTAAACCAACATACTGTAAAAATGTGACATTTTGAATAAAAACCTAAGAAACCAAAGCTTTACAACCATATTTGAAAGTATAGTATCACATTTAAGTTTGTGTATTTACAAAATTGTACATTTTTCGAGATCTCAATCCACCCTTTTTACGTTTAGCGACAAAGGTTTTTACATTTAGCGACGTTTTTACATTTAGCGTTATACTGTTACAGCCTTCAATGACATTCATGCATAACATTACTTTCATTGCAGGTCTGGTACTGCTGACGCTATCCCTGTCTTTCGTTCATGTTGTCGTCGCACTGAGTGCTGCTCTCAAGATTAACGTGTCAGTCGACAGGCAAAATTGTTCGCCTGATGGTGACACATATTTGGCTCTTGACAAATTCCTGCGTGATAGAATTAAAGAATCACACATCCCGTGCCTGGATTCTATAAAAGGTTTTGGTTATACGTGTCGAGGAAAGAATACTGCGATATGTAAAGCCTCAAGCACAAGTCACTTACTTGTGACGTTCTGCTACGATGTATGTGAAAGGTATGCCTGACATGAACGCGCACGAGTGTTTATTTAGCTGCAAAAGTGACATTCCTCAAATGGCGGTCATACATAAAATTGCATCCGTCTTATGTAATACCCAATCCATTTATCACACTAAATGTTAAAATTACCAATGGTATTTACAAGCTTGTATCTTTATCTGATATTAAAGGGGTTGATGCACTATTTTCAAACAAGGTTTGTTTTCAAGGGCTCTGAAAAACTTGAAAAAAGCTGAACAAATTATCAAAATGCCTAAAAACATAAAGGAGATATGACTTATTGAAAATGTACAAAGAAACATAAATGGAGGCGGCCATCTTGGAACGATGATGTCATCGCGCTTTTTAACCATATATGGCATATTGACCAAATGTATATTGAAGCAAAGAAAATCTCTGCAAATGAAAAATAATCATACAATTTATACATTTTACATCTATATATTTATCTTTAATTCAATTTGCATTTATTTTCTTTGCTTTAAAATATATTTTGACATTATTTTTCCGAAGGTTGACAATATCCACCGTCACCCTCACTGGGATGCAATATTTATTGTATTATACCGAGCAAATGTTTTGATTAAAATTTAAATATACGAGGGGGAAAAAATCGCAATATATTTTTTTTTGATTTATATTTTTATACCAGTTTTGATTTAAAGTAACAAATCTGCTCGCCACTTTTTTTATTGTCGTTTTAATGTCTTACCATTGACATAACTGTATTTTAATAATCGTCTACCGATTTCCAATTGCCATAGCGTGTCGTTATTGGAAAAACCAAAAACTATTTTTATACTTCCCGTGACGTCACAATCGTGTAACAGTAAAAATTGTTTACCGGGGAACAGTAAAATTTGCTTCATGCTAAGGGTATGGGCAATTTATACAGGAGTGTAAACTTGAGGTATAATAATACTATCTTGCTCTGGTATTTCTGAAAAGAATAGTCAGCATGTACTAAAACATTAGTCTGTCAAACTTGTTTTTAATTCGAAAACAAAAATACGACTCGAAAGGAAGGTTCAGACGTTATATAGAAACTAAAGCTGCTTCTGCCTTTTGACCACTTTATATATACCGACACTGATTTAATTATGGACCTATTTCCCAGCTATATGATCGTTGAAAATGCATGGAAAGCTTGCTTATTTACTTCTAACATGCTACATGACCGATTAGCTCAGGTATATAAACTGAGGCCCGAGTAATAAGCATTGGTATATGGAACAGTATCTAGGGTATAGCAGTATATAATACTTCAAACTTTACCTTTATGAACAAGTAACCAGTAAGCGGTACTAAATACAAAACTTTCTTGATATTTCATTGTTTTTAGAATAACACCAAAACACAACCAATGAAACACTTGCTTTTATGGTTTACTATGTTGGTTTCATACACAAGCTGTATTGGGAGGGCCACATTAACTGAAACAAAATTGAACACCAATATTTTCTCGTGCAATTCTATGTCTAATAGTGATTTACAGTTACCTATGCACATTCTCCGTCCCCAAATACAATAGACTGGAAATAGGTCGTTAAAGCGCATACTAATGTTTGTTACCTTGTTGTTTGATTTAGTTCGTGGTACAGTGCAGACCTACGGTACCATTGAGTTTGGGTAATGTGGTTTCTGTATGACATTTTTCTCTTTTATAGCTTGAATTACGCCGACATTAGCAAACTGAATCAACACATGCGTAGCAACGAAGGAGATGCACACAAAATTAATGGAAGTGGTTTCATATGTGGGAATGCTACTATCGATACAAGTAAGTTGGTACACTGTTGTAAACAATGATATATAATGTCAACATTATGTAACTAACATATATAGCACTGGTGTGTCTGTGAGCACAGTTCTTCTTCTTCTTCTTCTTCCAGTACTGTGCTGGGTTCCTCTGGAACATCTTCGCACAACGGTGAATATTTACATGAGTGATGGAAAGTTCAAGGTGCAGTTAAAAACAGGATAAAAACATGTTGTCATGGGTCTATGGTGCGGCCATCCGGGTCTTGAAGACCTCAAGGGATGGTGCGGTGATGACCTCGGCCGGCAGGCTGTTCCAGATGCGGATTCCGGCTGGGTAGAACGAGTACTTGTAGGCATTGATGCTGGTAAAAGGTACTAAGAACCTGTTGGCATGGCCTCTTGTATGGACTTCGGCTGGTATGAGTAGGTGGTTGATTTGGATATCCACAAGATGGTTGACGATTCTGTACATCATGGCAGCTCTGGCTTGTTGGCGACGGGCTTGTAGTTGATCCCAATTCAAGTCCTGTAGCATGTCTGTCACGCTGCTTGTGCGGCGGTAGTCACTCTGACAGAAGCTTTCTGCTCTTCGTTGGACGTTCTCCAGCTTGTTGATATTAGATTTTGTATGGGGATCCCAAATAGTGGCTGCATACTCTAGCTGGGGTCTGACTAGCGACTTGTAACATGTGGCCTTGACGTCCTTCGGGCAAGTTGACAGGTTACGTCGTAGAAAGGCAGTGGTGTTGTTTGCCTTCTTGGCTGTTGCGTCTATATGATTGTTCCAAGATAGTGTGCTGTCTATAGTGACACCCAGGTATTTTGCCTTATTGGTCTGTTGTAGAGTATGGCCGTGGATGGTGTAAGTCTCAGCTACGACTTTTCGTTTGTTGGTGATACGAATCATCTCACATTTATCGGGGTTGAACATCATCTGCCATTCGTGCTCCCACTCTTGTAGTTGGTTGAGGTCATCTTGGAGTGCCGTCGTATCACTGGCCGAGTTGATGATGCGGTACAGTAGGCAATCATCTGCGAACAGGCGTGCAGTAGATGTGACTCTGTTTGGTAGGTCATTGATGTAAATCAAGAACAAGAGAGGGCCGAGAACAGTGCCTTGAGGAACTCCTGACGAGACTGGTGCAGCAGATGATGTTTTACCGTCTAGGACCACCTGTTGTTGTCTGTCAGCAAGAAAGCTCTTTATCCATCCCAGAGTCTTATCCCGGATACCGTAGTGGTGAAGCTTTACTGCAAGACGTTCGATTGGCGAGGAAAAACAACATCAAACCAACGGAGTAATGTTTTTGAGCCCATTAAGTCCTATCTGTATTACGGTGTAAATAAAACGTAATTAACCCTTTCGCTGCCACAGTCGAAGACATTTCTTTTTACGACCAATGTAAATCCAGATCACCTGTACCTCGTGTGCAGGCATAATAGGGATACTGTTTGCCACACAGTAAGACTGTTTTCCTGTTTGAATTCAAATTTTAGCTGACGAAATTTGAAATTTGGCGGATAACGTGTTAATTATGCTTGTCTTTGCTATAACTCAAGAATATCTACCACTACAAACTCGAAACTTGGCAGGAATGTTTGTGTCATGGTCTAGTTGTGTACCTCCTTTTTTGGGTAGATTCGCTTAAGAAATGTGGTTGCTATGGTAACACAACTTGAAAAAAAAAACAAAATGCTTGTCTTCGCGATAACTCAAGAACAACAACCACTACAAACTTGGCAGGATTGTTTGTGTCATGGTCTAGTTGTGCACCTGCGCTTTTGTGTTGATTTGAATAATAAATGCGGTTGCTATGGTAACAAAACGTGTAACAAATTACAAAAAGAATGCTTGTCTTCGCGATAACTCAAGAACAGTTGACCCTACAAACTCCAAACTTGGCAGGAATGTTTATGTCATGGTCTAGTTGTGCACTTCCCCTTTGGGTAAATTCGCATAAGAAATGTGGTTGCTATAGTAACACAACTTGTAAAAAATTACTAAAAATTGCTTGTCTTTTCAATTACTCAAGAACAGCTGGCACTACAGACTCAAAACTTGGCAGTTTGTGTCATGACCTAGTTGTGTACCTCCCTTTTTGAGTAGATTCGCATAAGAAATATGGTTGCCATGGTAACAAAACTTGTAAAAAAATCACTAAAATAATTTTGTCTTTGCGACATGGTATTTATCAAGAAGATCATATAAAACATGTCTTCAAATATTACTTTTCATTACCAATGATACCAATGAAACAATATCGATTGGCACGATTCACCACTACTACAAATCTAACTGCAAGGAATGTTGCCAATTGCCTTGTGCCACTATAATGTTGAGGGGGGAGGGTCGGGGAGTGGGGGGCATATATGTTTTACAAACATCTGTTGTTATTCTAAGTATCTATATCCGATGTTGTAAATCTATAGCAGACCCGTTAAAATGGGGTAGTGTTTGTACATTTTTAAATCGTGTCTTTTCAGATGAATGTCCGTCTATTTTCGGAAAGAATCTTCTCAGTTCTATGTCACCAAGTGTGGGTTTCAGTTCCGAAGCAGATAGTATGGCCCTTGGTGCAGGGCTCGGGGCTGCACTGGCGGCCCTTGCTGCTCTCCTTGCCGTCGCAGCATTAGTGTACAGGAAAATGAAGAAAATGGGCGAAGTTGGTGACAGTAGCGGTGTTTTGGGCGCAACTCCAGTCTTTAACATAAATGACGCCCCGAATTCCGTGCCTCCAGCAGGCACATCGTAGGCATTATATTTGATTTCCATTGAAATGTGTAGTATAATTAACATTATGTTCATTCTAAGAAGAAATTGTACACATGTTAAATTATTTTCTTTAAATTGTTTTGATTCTCCTTATAATTATCTGTGCAAGGTTGCAGTGGCGTATTTGTGTCCGTCGTTTATCGCCTTATCAGTATTTATTATATTCAGTTGTTGTTTTCACTTAAAACGATGGCGATTAAGGCATGGACCTTTAGTGATGCATTCCATTGGTATTACTTCGACAACGAAATAAATACATGTGAGGATATAAAATATGAAAGCACTTTTAAATTAAGGGTGACTTCTTCCGTTGTTGTTTTCAAACTAGAAGATGGCCAGTAAGTCCTAGGACTTCTGTTATGCATTCCTCTGTTTTTACTTTTTCTGCTGCTCTAGTCATATTTAACATTCTTTTTAACAATGTGTGTCGATATGACGATACACGTGGTTACATGACGTATGGTTGAATGGTGTTTTATGTCATGTTCAGACATTTTAGGCTGTATATGATGGTCCATTTTTAGAGGTTATGGCAGACACCAACATTTTCCAGAGTAGAAACTGTATCCACATCCGACTCCGTAAAACAGACAACGGCTTTTATGTAATATGCCTTGTTACATACAATATTTTGTAAACACCAAATAGGTTGAGTTAGTTTATTGTGGATACGTTTTTCATATATTTGTTTTTCTCAAACGTTACAAGTAGGTATAAGACCAGATTTCGGGTGTTATTAGCACTGTGGTTAAAACGTATTACAAATATGTGTCTTGTATGATAATTTTTCAATTTTAAAACTTACACATAGCAAGGTTACGAAACCAATTTTAAATACAATTCAAATGTGCTTTCAAATATTACTTTTCTATTTATTCAAGTAAATCTCCACTGTTCATTTATCTGCCTAAATCACTGAATACATTGAATTACTGTTCATTTCTCAACTTGAATAATTCAATGTAGCCACTTCTGGAAATGAATCAAACCAACATTTTACCACAATAATGTATCACTACCTCTTTTCACATTCAGTTACCACATTATTTTAGCAACTAACTAGTACTCAGTCTGTTTCCCTTCAAGGGTGTCTGTGCCTATAGTATGAATATTAGAATGGTAAATATTAGTTTAGAATGTTCAGTAGCACGGTTTTTAACGTATTAAATACATATTTCAATTAGGGTGTCTGTGCCTATAGTATGAATATTAGAATGGTAAAGATTAGTTTAGAATGTTCAGTAGCACGGGTTTTAACGTATTAAATACATATTTAAATTTTTATGTAAACAAAGCACCATTATTCTCGACAATGACCATCATTATTCGGTTGGCAATGATATATAATTATCACAGTGTGGATTACCCCTTATGTTTATATCACACTGCATGTTTACTATTAGTATATACTTCATGTAGTTTTCGCAAGTGTATACATCTTGGTGTTATGTAAATGCTAATCTATAGTGCTGAATGGCTGTCACATTTCCTGGTTTGTAGTTTGGACTTACATCCGTGTTTAAAGATCTAGATTTCAAATATAAATACAAAAATGTGACTAGTAACATCATCATAGTTTACCTGTAGATAATTTATTTATTCTCTTGCCGCGCTTTAACATTTACGAAAAACGACATCTCCTCTGAAACCACTGATTTAATGATGCTGTTTCACAATGTATCTGTGTGGGGCCCATTTCACGTTTGATTATGTTTCGTTTTCGCCCGCCAACCAAGACGGCCGTTGCTATTAAAATATACAAACTAATGGACACTTTCGAGCGACCTCTTGTTTGAGACAACAAGACAGTCATCCTAATACAACGCATGCATACCTCTATTTGCGGTCGTCTGATTTGCAATATTCGAAATTGCCTTAGCGCGAACCCTTGATCTCGGTTGTTTAATTCTATGGTGGTATCCACTGAACCATGGGCGGCAACGAAAATACAAATATACACGCGCATCACCTACACCTGCCAAGCCAATAATGCTTAAACTGTAAGTTATTCCACCCAATGGAATAGATGTACACTGATGTGGGTCCCATAGACGTATGATTGATTTCCATCTATATTCGAAACACGCTATATTATATGGATTGACACATGCTATGCATGAAATATGTTATAAGTTAGAGCGCTCTCACTTGCATTGTATTGTTTTATTTACCTGTTATTCTATATTTGAATTCTAAACCATATTTATGCTGATGCTTGTTTGCTAATTTTGTTCCGAACCTGTGGTTTTCGACAGGGGCTGTGTTTTAGAACCAATCATTTACAAACATGTTAATTTTCCGTATATATCGCTTTGTAATATTCGCCTTGCCTTTGGGTCATTTAGTTTCTTTGATATGTCATCACAATAACTTAGCCTTAACGGTCGGGTGTGGGATATAAACTGACCGGTTCCGTTTATTAGAGTACATTCTCTGAATCAAAGTAGGTTACATTGCACCATTGCGTTTGTGCTTCCGTGGTGCATAGTCAAATAGTGCCTAATAAAAAACGTTTCCCTGCCTTACTAGTGATACAAAATGCATACTTTTGATTGCTTTTTGTTATTCAGCCAAATGATGTATTGCGAACATTGATTAGTGTTTGTTTGAGATATTTAATTATAATTGACATAGTAAAGCGAAAGTAGAAATGGGGTAAATCTATCTGTGACGTGTCAAAATAGAACGTGACGTCATTCAGCAGATTGGCTTGTTCTTACATGATACATGACCCCCTGTTTTTATTGCATTTTTATATTGTCGGACTCTCGATCGTTTGATTGATATGTGTTTTAAAATTTTCTACGGAGAAATGCGCATTTTTTTATCTCTTGATATACATTCGTCCTATATAAAACAAAGAAGGAAAATCAATGGTGCATTGTAACCTAGTAATCAATTCGATTGTATGGCATGGTTCCCAAATTCCTATGTAGTTTCGTCGTTCTCCGCTCGCCCGAATGTACGTATGTACATAAAGTACAAGTTTTACAATAAAGTCTTTCAAGTCTTTCGTTGAGTCCATTTTGCGCTAAACCGGCGGTCCGTGTCCCATGGACACACTTTCTAGTTATCTATTAAAGGATGTTGAGTTTACAGAGGATACCAGAATGCACGGATATACACATATATTTAGTTCTATATCCGGGTATGACTAAAATAAACTACAACAGTATGTTGATGAAAATGTATTGCCTCTCTGTTACGGTCCAGTGAGATATATTTTGTTAAAGATAAATATTTTATATTTTCATATAATCTCATCTTATCATGCTTTCTTGTCCATGCTCACACATTTGATGTATTATTATTCAATTGTCGAAATGTTATTGTGTGTTATACCTAATATACCAACTATTTTAATAATGACATAGTTCAATAAAATAAATGATTCTACACATCGAATATATGTTACTCATCTTGTTTGAAAGTTAGAGTGACTTTGATAAAGTTATTCGACAATGCCTTAGGCTTTATTCCGAATTTTTTGTTCTCAGTATATTGCATTAAGAGTAGATATACGAAAAACGTGGTATGAACATCGAACAAGACAAGGAGCATTCAAGGACAGTCAACCACAAACACACACAGAAACAAAGAACAACTTTAAAGATGAATAAAAAGTAAGATAAGAGATCACAAATACAAAATGGTTGACAATATGGTACCGCCTTGGAACGGTCAGTGGCTGAAAAGGCCGCTGGGAGTTTAAACCAGATTCTAGGGTGCACCAAACCTCACTCTTACCCTATTGTTATCAACATAAAAAACTGGGACAGTGTAAATACATATATCCCCACCAGGTTATAATCTCTAACAAACAAGGCGGCATTAATAGGCAATATAAGTAAAACACATAAATGCTCATGTATATATAGTATAAAAAAGCCTAGAAAGCCATTAAGTATGTAAGGGTACGAAAAGACAAGATTAAAGACAAAATCAAAAACTACCGTCCTATAAGGATTTAGGTAGACGTCATCGTAGGGTCCATATCGCTAAATCAAAGAGGAAAGCATAGTGACGAACTGTAAATGGGTCAACCACTAAACATGTCTTACAAAGTTTGTAAATCACATCACCATAGAAGTCAGGATAGGCAATGCCGCATTCTGGACCACAGTCAACCAAAAATATGCATGGAAACAAACAACAATTACAAGGATAAATAAAGTCAATGTAAATGACATAACAAAAATGAAAGGGTTGACAATAGGGCTACCGCCTTGGAACGGCCAGTGACCAAAAAGGCCGCTGTAGTTTTAAATCAGATTCTAGGGTGCACCAAACCTCACTCTAACGCTATTGTCATCTCAACAAGACGATACCGTGTAAATAAAGAACTCCCCGACATGCTATTTCCTTTAACAACCTATGCATAAAAAGGCAATATAAGTATAACATAAAAATGATCATGTATATAAGAATATCAAAAAAGCCTACAAATTCACAAAGCAAGTACAGTGTAGTGTAATGTTGGAAAACCTTCTTTTCAAAATATTATTTTAACGTGATGGAGGAATATGCGTTGATTGGACATGTTCACGCTGTGAAATAAAAATGCATATTATTGTCATAAGATTTTCACCAGAATCTCATGATGGCATCCGCTATCATACAATAATGATAAAAACAATATTTTTCATAAGATGGTATCATCAATTGCTATAAGCTGTAAAGGAAAAATACCATTTGTATTTTCTTTGCCATCCGCAGATAACCAGATAAAATTCTAAAGTATATAGCTATGCATTTATAAGTAAACTTTTACAAAACAAACACTAAGCTTATATGAAGAAACATGCAAGTCAAGGTATCACTTGAATTTTGACGGTATTGTGCCTTTAACACAGAAATATACATGAAACGCCACTAACCGTAATATTCATGTAATCCGCCATTTTGTCTCAATCTGTAGTATATTTCCCCAAACATGGTCTGTTCAACTGCTTTCTGAAATTTTAACACAGTGCATAAATACCCCATGCAGAACAAACATAAGTGAAGCTGAAACTGAAACTATACCGACACACATCTGAAAAAAATGAAGAACTGCATCCATTTCGGCTAGATAAAACAAACAAGAGGCCCAAGAGGGCCTGTGAACGCTCTACTGGCTGTTATACCATTGATGAATCGAGTCGTACTACATGGTGTCTAGAGTGTACACAAGGTTTTTCAAGTATTTGACCTAGTGACCTAGTTTTTGACCCCATGGACACATTTTCGAACTTGACCAAAATATAATTAAGACAACATTTCGACAAAGTTTCATCAAGATCGGGTCAGAAATATGGCCTCTAGAGTGTACTAGTGACCTAGTTTTTGACCCTGTGTGACCCTGTGTGACCCATTTTCGAACTTTAGCAAGCTATAATTGAGACAAATATTCTGACAAAATTGCATCAAGATCGGGTCAAAAATATGGCCTCTAGAGTGTACACACGGTTTTTCCAAAGTTTGACCTAGTGACCTAGTTTTTAACACCATCTGACCCATTTTTGAACTTGACCAAGATATAATTAAGACAAACATTTTGACAAAGAGTGTACACAAGGTTTTTCCAATATTTGACCTAGTGACCTAGTTTTTAACCCCATGTGACCCATTTTCAAACTTGACCAAGATATAATTAAGACAAACATTCTGACAAAGTTGCATCAAGCTCGGGTCAAAAATATGGCCTCTAGAGTGTACACAAGGTTTTTCCAATATTTGACCTAGTGACCTAGTTTTTAACTTCATGTGACCCATTTCCGAACTTGATCAAGATATAATTAAGATAAATAATTTGACAAAATTTCATCAAGATTAGGTAACAAATTTGACCTCTAGAGTGTACACAAGTTTTTTCAAGTATTTGACCTAGTGACCTAGTTTTTGACCCCACATGACCCATTTTTGAACTTGACCGATATTTCATTGAGACAAACATTCTGACAAAGTTTCATTAAGATCGGGTCAAAAATATGGCCTCTAGAGTGTACACACGGTTTTTCCAAAGTTTAACCTAGTGACCTAGATTTTAACACCATGTGACCCATTTTTGAACTTGACCAAGATATAATTAAGACAAACATTTTGACAAAATTTCATCAAGATTGGGTCAGAAATACGGCTTCTAGAGTGTACACAAGGTTATTCAAGTATTTGACCTAGTGACCTAATTTTTAACCCCATGTGACACATTTTCAAACTTGACCAAGATATAATTAAGACAAACATTCTGACAAAGTTGCATCAAGCTCGGGTCAAAAATATGGCCTCTAGAGTGTACACAAGGTTTTTCCAATATTTGACCTAGTGACCTAGTTTTTGACCCCACATGACCCATTTTCGAACTTGACCGAGATTTCATTGAGACAAACAATTAAGATAAACATTCTGACAAAGTTGCATCAAGCTCGGGTCAAAAATATGGCCTCTAGAGTGTACACAAGTTTTTTCCAATATTTGACCTAGTGACCTAGTTTTTAACTTCATGTGACCCATTTTCGAACTTGATCAAGATATAATTAAGATAAACAATTTGACAAAGTTTCATCAAGATTGGGTAACAAATATGACCTCTAGAGTGTACACAAGTTTTTTCAAGTATTTGACCTAGTGACCTAGTTTGTGACCCCACATGACCCATTTTTGAACTTGACTGAGATTTTATTAAGACAAACATTCTGACAAAGTTTCATCAAGATCAGGTCAAAAATATGGCCTCTAGAGTGTACACACGGTTTTTCAAAAGTTTGACCTAGTGACCTAGTTTTTAACACCATGTGACCCATTTTTGAACTTGACCAAGATATAATTAAGACAAACATTTTGACAAAGTTTCATCAAGATTGGGTCAGAAATACGGCTTCTAGAGTGTACACAAGGTTATTCAAGTATTTGACCTAGTGACCTAGTTTTTAACCCCATGTGACACATTTTCAAACTTGACCAAGATATAATTAAGACAAACATTCTGACAAAGTTGCATCAAGCTCGGGTCAAAAATATGGCCTCTAGAGTGTACACAAGGTTTTTCCAATATTTGACCTAGTGACCTAGTTTTTGACCCCACATGACCCATTTTCGAACTTGACCGAGATTTCATGGAGACAAACAATTAAGATAAACATTCTGACAAAGTTGCATCAAGCTCGGGTAAAAAATATGGCCTCTAGAGTGTACACAAGTTTTTTCCAATATTTGACCTAGTGACCTAGTTTTTAACTTCATGTGACCCATTTTCGAACTTGATCAAGATATAATTAAGATAAACAATTTGACAAAGTTTCATCAAGATTGGGTAACAAATATGACCTCTAGAGTGTACACAAGGTTTTTCAAGTATTTGATCTAGTGACCTAGTTTTTAACCCATGTGACCCATTTTCAAACTTGACCAAGATATAATTAAGAAAAACATTCTGACAAAGTTGCATCAAGCTCGGGTCAAAAATATGGCCTTTAGAGTGTACACAATGTTTTTCCAATATTTGACCTAGTGACCTAGTTTTTGACCCCACATGACCCATTTTCAAACTTGACCGAGATTTCATTGAGACAAACATTCTGACAAAGTTTCATGATGATTGCATCAGAAATGTGGCCTCTAGAGTGTACACAAGCAAAAGTTAACGGACGGACGGACGACGGACGGACGACGGAAGACGGACAACACACCATCCCATAAGCTCTGCTGGCCCCTGGCCAGTAGAGCTAAAAATCAACAGTATTATTCTCTGCACTAAATATGGTTTCAGAGAAGAAGATGTTTCAGTTTTCTCTTATATAAGCCTACGTAAAACATACAAAATCTCTAAATGCACACTTTAAAACCCGGGATTGTAGCCATTTTTAACATCGTGAACTTTATTTGAACAAACTTAATAGTCTAGGAGTTAGCGATCATTAATAAAAGAAAATCCTTTCCGTGGTTCTTGTTAAGATGACTTTTTAAGGCTTCAGTTTTTTATGGTAACGGCGACCATCTTGTATGTCACACTGAACTTATTTTAACTCACCTGGAAGTAATTGACCTCAAATAGTTACAATCATTCGTCACAAATGCTCACGCTGAGCCTTCTGGTGAGGTAAAAAGCGAAAGAGTTGAACTGTTAGAGCATTTGACCTTTTGAACTCCCCTGAGGGCTTCTGGCTGCGGAGCTCGCCTTTATCATGTTGGGAAGGCATACACTAAATTTGGTTGAATATCGCTCAGAATGAGATATGATAACGGACGGACCGACGGCCGGACGGACGTTCTCATATTTAGGTTTCCTTCTTTAAATTTTAGCTCATAAGAGTACCATTTTAGGAGTTTCTTATTTAAATAAAGAAGAAAAAAGCGCCTAACCCTAATGTCAGTAGCTCCTAAACCCCTTAATGTTAGCTCGGACCGACTGATGGACGGACGGACGACGAACAGGACAGGCATATAGATGGACACACGGAGGCGGTGACAATAAGCATTTTCCCCACGCTTTCTTAAAGCGTGGGGATTATGAAGTAGTTTGTTATAACTGTTTAAAGGATTTTTAAACAATTTTGTGCCAAACAATGTGCTAGCCACAGAAACAAAATGACAATACAAGTAACAGATGGAGTCTGGTCTACAATACAAGTAACAGATAGAGTCTGGTCTAGGCGGGAATACCAGTAACAGATAGAGTCTGGTCTAGACGGGAATACAAGTAACAGATAGAGTCTGGTCTAGCCGGGAATACAAGTAACAGATAGTGTCTGGTCTAGGCGGGAATACAAGTAACAGATAGAGTCTGGTTTAGGCGCGAATACAAGTAACAAATAGAGTCTGGTCTAGGCGGGAATACAAGTAACAGATAGAGTCTGGTCTAGGCGGGAATACAAGTAACAGATAGAGTCTGGTCTAGCCGGGAATACAAGTAACAGATAGAGTCTGGTCTAGGCGGGAATACAAGTAACAGATAGAGTCTGGTTTAGGCGGGAATACAAGTAACAGATAGAGTCTGGTCTAGGCGGGAATACAAGTAACAGATAGAGTCTGGTCTAGGCGGGTTGGATTATTTAAACACCGCGATGTGCGAAGCCCAGCATCGAGGTTTTTAAATAACCAACGAGCTGAGACAGATTCTATCTGTTTTGTAGTATGGTGAACTTAGTGTTCGTACTCTAAATTGCATTTATCTGAAGTAAGAGTATGATAAAGCGCCACCCTTTGTTTATCCTGATGTTAATGCTATACATTCATCAAAGGCAATTTTACCGACCATAATACAAATCACGATTAAACGATAGCTTATTTTCATTAACACTATTTAAGGTATTAAAGGTATTATTATTATTTTAGCTATTATATCTCCCTTGATTTTAAAATGAAACACCCAAAATTTTAGTTGATAAGGAATACGCAATATACTGCTAATATCAACGTTTAACCCACATGCACTTGTGCTGAACATGAGTGCGATGACCGGATATATTGTGGACCCCATGAAGACGTCTACCTAAATCCTGAGATGACGGTAACGTTTGATGTTTGTCTTAAATAGTGTATTGTCGAACTCTTAACAGTTTGTTCTCTTGTTGTTCTGGCTTCTGCCAAGTCATCGAGTACTTCCTTGTGGCTTTAAAGGCTTTTTTTAAAATAGTATATATCCGTGTTCGTGTATTTGTTAAATTAATGTTGTTTCCTTGTTTGCTAGAGAACATACCAGGCGGGGATATCTTTATTTATTTATTTTATTGGGATGACAATAGGGTAAGAGTGAGGTTTGGTATACACTAGAACATGGCTTAAACCCACAACGGCCTTTTCTGCAAATGACCGTTTCCAAGACGGTAGCCCTATTGTCAATCCGTTTATGTTTGTGATGTCATATATTGCCTTTTATTCATTTTGGTAATTATTGTTTGTTTCTGTGCGTGTATATGGTTGTATGTGGTCCTTGAATGCTACATTTCATATTCGCATTTTATATCTACTGTTAACTCACAGGTTCTTGTGCTGAATATGTGTTTGTGCTCGTTTTATGAATAGTATTAAAAAAAAATAATCTTGGTCAACATTCCATTAAATAAGCATATATACCAATTTTAAACGCATTAGGAAAAGTTTAAACACGGAAGAAACAAAAACGACCATAATAATAATATTTGCAAATATCAAGGTTATGTCCTTGACTTTAAATCTCCTATTACCAAATTTAAACAAGGCAATCTTAACACTTATGTTCCATATGCAATACTCGTGTTTTACAAAAACAAAACAATGATAAATGCATTTATTTCAAATACAAGTGCATTATTTGTATCCATTACAGCATATTAAGTGGTAATTTATTTATGATTCTAATCAGTCTGATACTGATATTGTTTATCTCTCTCTTTTTTTTATTTGGAGTGTTCCTTTCTTTTAAACAATTGCATTTACGCCACTCGACATAAATGAAAATTATTCGAAAATAATTAGGATGTTTATATCAAGACAAGTTGTAAATTTCTTTCGTAATCTGGTTTGATATGTTTCATTTTTCTCTTTCAGCAATTATAGGTGTTAGTTAATTTGAAATAATCGCATTACTGCTATTCAGTATAGTCTCTCTAATACATACTGATAAAGATACGTTTAGGAAGTAAATATCATATACATCCCGTTGACCAGATTCTAGGATATGTGTAGAAGCGATCATGGGCAAATATCTTACAGAATTATCAGTTATATTAAGGTAATAAGTCTCAAAAGAAATATGCGAAAACAATAGCAACATGTGATAGTCTACATGTTTTACAAACATTATAATTTCCCTTATTTCAATGTAAAGGGAGGTAATTTTACAAATGGTAAACTTTGGTTCCCTATATCTTTATAATGGCAAGGAAATTGTCGATTGTTTTAGCGTATTTTATAACTTGAGACCCAGAACAGTTATTTTTTAATGTTTAATCTTGCTCTTTACCTTATTTGTATTTTTACATGTGAAATAGTATGTTTTAAGTGGAAGATAACTCTGATACTTTGGAATACAAAATGTAAGTGAAAAAAAAGATCAACCTAAGTCATGCCGATGATTTAAAATACTCCACAATATAAAATAACATTACATTTATTTAAGCTAGATGTGCATAAGGGCTTGCTAAACTTTATTTTTTCATTTATATAGATAAAAAAAAAGATGTTTTTTCTCTAGCTATAAGTAGTACGTACTGTGGTAAGTGATTATCATTGTATATGAAACCAGCGTAGATCCAAACTTAAAAGCAGATACAGAAGTCGAACATATGTATTAAAAATAGATACAGAAGTCGAACATGTATTAAAAATAGATGCAGACGTCGAACATGTATTAAAAATAATTGCAGAAGTCGAACACGTATTAAAAATAGATGCAGAAGTCGAACATGTATTAAAAATAGATGCAGAAGTCGAACATGTATATAGATGCAGATGTCGAACATGTATTAAAAATAGATGCAGAAGTCGAACATGTTTTAAAAATAATGCAGAAGTCGAACATGTATTAAAAATAATTGCAGAAGTCGAACATGTATTAAAAATAGATGCAAAAAGAAGGATAAAAATATCGGACAGGGAAAGCAGCATTCAAGGACGACAGTCAACCACAAAACACAAAAACAAACACGCAAACAGACAAACGAAAAGGCAAAAGTAATAAAAAATGCAAACGACCTCACAAACACAAAAGGGTTGACAATAGGGCTACTGCCTTGGAACGGTCAGTGGCAAAGTAGGCCACTGGGGGTTTAAACCGGTTCTAGGGTGACCAAACCTCACACTTACCCTACTTTTAACCCATTAAAACAGGACAGTGTAAATAAAGAAATCCCCGCCATGATTTAATCTCTAACCAACAAGGCAGCATCAATAGGCAATATAAGTAAAACACAAATATGCTCGTGTAAATATAATACAAAAAAACAATAGCCTAGAAAGCCACAATGAAGGTACTCAATGACTTGGCAGAAGCCAGAGCAACAAGAGAATAAACCATTAAGGGCACGACAGGAAAGATTATAGACAAACATCAAACGCCACCGTCCCAATGGGCTTTAGGTAGGCGTCATCATAGGGTCCACAGCCTGTCCGGTCATCGTACAAGTAAAAAGGAAAGCATAGTGGCGAACTGTAAAAGGGTCCACCACCAAGCATGCAGTACGTTGTAAAATGATAGGGTCATAACCTCTTTTGATAAACTTTTTAACAAGTTTAACAAAGATAGTATGAAAGTGATCATGACCATGAATCTTACGAAGTTTATAAATCACATCACCATAGAAGTCAGGTTGTGATAGTCCTTGTCGCAGAAGAGTCCTTAAATTACTTTTAAATTTGGAAAGAAGATCAGGGTTACGATAATAAAATTTTGCAAAGGTTTTACGAAGTTTATGGTAACGGTAACCCTGATTGAGTAGCTTTTTAGTTATACAAAGATTACGAATATTAAAGTCCTCAACTCGAGTACATGCTCTTGAAAAACGAATAAGTTGAGACGCATACACCCCATAAGAAGTTGCTCGGGGAACATCCCCATCCAAGTGGGGGTAATTAACAATGTCAAAATTAAAATGATCTCTCTTGTCATAGATTTTGCAAATTATTTCACCATTTTCAATCGAGAGATCTAAATCAAGAAAAGAAGCTTTATTATCAGATACATTAGCTTTATTAAGCTGAAGTTCTTTAGGATAAATATTATGAACCATAGTTGGAAAGAAAGGGTTGTCAATGTTCAGTATGTCATCCAGATACCGAGAGGTGTCATTAAAAGCTTCAATAACATCTGCCTGGGTATCTGGTGAAAGACAACATGAAATCCCTTTCATAGCAAAATAAAAACAAATCTGCGACAAGTGGTGCACAGTTCGTGCCCATAGGGATACCAACAATGTGTCTATAAACGGTGGTACCATACCTGACGAAAATATTATCTAATAGGAAGATGAGTGCTTCACAAACTTCATAGCAAGTCCACATAGTATAACTGTCTAAACTGTCGTTCGTGAAAAACGCTTTAATATTATTACATGCCAAAAATGTAGTATTTTCTCTAGCGAATGTTTTTTGAGTAAGAGAAATTAGCTTGTCTTTAATAAGATGATGTGGTAAGGTTGTATATAGTGTAGAGAAGTCATAAGTACTTATTGATGAAACTTGACCTTTATTGAACATTTTATCAAGAACGTCTCCTGATTTTTTTATAGACCAAAATAAATTAATCCCAGAGTTTTCATAAGTTTTATCACAATATAGTTTAACGTGATCTTTAACGGCAGTAAGACAAGAAGTTAAAAGTTTGGAGATGTTTGTTGTGGTGCAGGCACTAGAATTAGAAATAAAGCGAGCCTTATACGGATTTTTATGTAATTTAGGAATCCAGTACATAAAGTCGAACATGTTTTAAAAATAATTGCAGAAGCCGAACACGTATTAAAAATAGATGCAGAAGTCGAACATGTACTAAAAATAATTGCAGAAGTCGAACATGTGCAGAAGTCGAACATGTATTAAAAATAGATGCAGAAGTCGAACATGTATTAAAAATAATTGCAGAAGTCGAACATGTATTAAAAATAGATGCAGAAGTCGAACATGTATTAAAAATAGATGCAGAAGTCGAACATGTATTAAAAATAATTGCAGAAGTCGAACATGTATTAAAAATAGATGCAGAAGTCGAACATGTATTAAAAATAGATGCAAAAGTCGAACATGTTTTAAAAATAATTGCAGAAGTCGAACACGTATTAAAAATAGATGCAGAAGTCGAACATGTACTAAAAATAATTGCAGAAGTCGAACATGTGCAGAAGTCGAACATGTTTTAAAAATAATGCAGAAGTCGAACATGTATTAAAAATAATTGCAGAAGTCGAACATGTATTAAAAATAGATGCAAAAGTCGAACATGTTTTAAAAATAATTGCAGAAGTCGAACACGTATTAAAAATAGATGCAGAAGTCGAACATGTACTAAAAATAATTGCAGAAGTCGAACATGTGCAGAAGTCGAACATGTATTAAAAATAGATGCAGAAGTCGAACATGTATTAAAAATAATTGCAGAAGTCGAACATGTATTAAAAATAGATGCAGAAGTCGAACATGTTTTAAAAATAATGCAGAAGTCGAACATGTATTAAAGTAGATACAGAATATAGATATAAAAATCGAACAGGAAAAGCAGCATTCAAGGACGACAGTCAACCACAAACACACACAGAAACAAAAAACAAATTTAAAGATGAATAAAAGGCCAAACAGGACATCACAAACATAAAAGGGTTGACGATAGGGCTACCGCCTTGGATACAGAAGTCGAACATGTAGTGAAAGTAGACACAGAAGTCGAACATGTAATCTAGCATACGCAGAACGCAGTCCACCAAAATCAGGCATTCTATATTACCTTGATATAATTGTCTAGGTTGTGCCAGCCATTACAACGTATAAATTATGTATAAAGTTGTTTTATGCAACTTTTTCTTAAATTACCTGTCTTGAAATCAAATATTGTGAGTAGCATAAGCTATACATAGAATCTGTACAGGTAGTGACCAATCAAATACCATGACCAGGTATATAAATAACATATGTATGCATTTAAGTTCTGCATTTATTATGAACATTGATTTTGTTTCTTTAAAAACAACTTTGACATGATTATTTGAGATTTTAATTGATAGCACCAGCTAGCTAAGGATATCAAGATAACATATTGCAACTTTTATTGTTAAATTAGATTTATACTGTTGAGTTCTAATTCCTGTTGGATTCACTTTACTGTGAAGTACCCTATTAAAACCTCTTTATTTATATTATTTCAGTTGTGAAATCATGTTTATGTTTCTACTAGGATAATGAGATGAGGTACTACAAGTTCCATGGAAAAATATGCAGAAGTGTTTGAGATATCCAACTGTGAATCTTTCTTTTGTACCAGGGTCATAATCCTTAAACAATTTACTAAATACCCTCTGCCTACACATCAAATATCAAGAAAATATGTTTAAGTCTTTTATTCTTTCGGACGAAGAACGGGACAAGACAAGTATTTCGCAGAGGAAAATACTGTCTCTTCAGGTCTCACAGTGTTATTTCATTGTAACTAGTGTGGACACAATTCGAGAATCGTATTACCATAGTGCCAATATATCCTTACTCTCATGTTGTATCTTCATAATTATATAACAAGAAATATTAAAGGGACACACGGCAATCTTGATTTTTGTAAAACTCGCGGCGTCCGTTAGTTTTTCTATATAAATTGCGTTTGTCAATAATTAATATTAATTATTAGAATATTACAAAGCAAATTGCATTTGTATAATATTAATTGCTGATTATATTTCACCAATAATATATTCAAACCTATGGTAGAATAACGAAGAAAAGTTGAAAGCTTAAAGTTGCATTTAAATATATGCAAGCAGGTTTGAAGTCAAAATGATACAGGATTAATAAATCCAGAGGCTAATTTTAATGCTTGATAACAACTTCAAGATTGCCATGTGTCCCTTTAATGTATAAAAAACGAATTTTTCTTTTATATACAATACTATTACGTTTTTCCTTTTGTAGCAAGAATTTTGTCTAATCGTAGATTCACCGCATCTAGGAAACTCAGCGAGGGTTTCTTCAAGTTGTGTGTTAAGTGTAGCACTGTCGATGTCAGTGAAACAGTGCACTTGTATATTGTATCGGTTCAGTCGACGATATATTGTTCTCTCAGAAACTGAAAGCAACTATATCAGACATGCAAAATCGTGTTTCCAGAAACATCTGAATCATATTCTTCGAAATCTGAATTTTGGATTTCCCATTATCTTTGCCAAAGGTGATGCACTCGATCCGAAGTTTCATGATATCTGCACTATTGGTAATACCTAGAGCTTTAAACTCATTCTCTGATAACTTATTGACTATATCCGGGCCAATTGTTTCCCTTACAAACCTATCTAGGTGCATTTCTGAATTAAGCTTTCGTAAGATGGCCTCCATTTTTGGTGCTTTACTATAATATATACGGCAAAATAGTCCAACTAAAACCAAAAAAACGTTTGTACAAACACTATTTGCAAAATGCAGATCACAGCTTAGAAAATGCACAAGACAACCTACAAAATGCACATAACAACATACAATATGCACAAGACAACTTAGAAAATGCACATAATAACTTACAAAATACACAACTTAAAAAATGCACGTAACAACTTACGAAAAGCACATGACAACTTACGAAATGCACAAGACATCTTAAAATATGCGCAAGACAATTTAAAAATGCACAAGACAACTTACGAAATGCTCATAACAACCAGGTAGTAAGTATACTTACTCCCTGTAACAACTTAATCAATGCACAAGACAACTAAAAATATGCACATTACAACTTACGAAATGTACAAGACAACTTAAATAAATGCACAAGAAAACCTACAAAATGCACATAACAACTTAAAAACTGCATATAACAAGTTATAAAATCCACATAACAACTTAAAAAATGCACAAGACAACCTACAAAATGCACATAATTACTTAAAAAAATGCACAGGACAAGTTATAAAATCCACATAACAACTTGCGAAATGCACACGACAACTTAAAAAATGCACATAACAACTTACTAAATGTACAAAACAACCTACAAAATGCACATACCAACTTACATTATGCACAAGACATTTTAAAAAATGCACATAACAACTTACAAAATGCACATAACAACTGACAAAATGCACAAGACAACTTAAAATTTGCACAAAACAACTTAAAATATGTACAAGACAACTTAAAAAATGCAGAAGACAACTTACAAAATGCACATAACAACTTAATAAATGTACAAGACAACTTAGAAAATGCACAAGACAACCTACAAAATGCACATAACAACTTACAATATGCACAAGACAACGTACGAAAAGCACAAGTCAACTTATCATCATACTCTTTGTTTTACTAAATGCACAAGACAACTTAAAAAATGCACATAACAACTAACGAAATGTACAAATACTGATAAAGGTGATCCTTTGGGAAATAGATACACAATTAAGAGAATAAAGCAGCAGACTCGGTTTTATTGAGTCTGTTTATGAGAAGTAATGAAAGAGGCAACACCTCTCACGCCCCCTAGCACCGGCTTAAGCGGTACTTCAAAGCCACCTGTATTGGGCTCGTTGGTCCCAAAGGACCAGTAAAAATAACACTACTGATTCGATACCCACAATACCCAGAAGATGTTATTGAAGCCTTTAATAACACCTCTCGGTATCTGGATGTTATATTGAACATTGATAACTCTTTCTTTTTCTACTATGGTTAATAATATATACCCTAAAGAACTTAACAAGGCTAATATTTCTGATACTAACGCTTCTTTTTCTCGATTTACATCCCTCCATTGAAAATGGTGAAATAATTAGCAAAATGTATGACAAGAGAGATGATTTTAATTTTGCTATTGTTAATTATCTCCATTTAGATGGAGATGTTCCCCGAGCAACTTCTTATGGGGTCTATGTGTCTCAAATGTTTCGTTTTTTTAGATCTTGTACTCGAGTTGAGGACTTTAATATTCGTAATCTTTGCATTACTAAAAAGCTACTCCACCAGGGCTACCGTTATCATAAACTGCGTAAACCCTTTGCAAAATTGTATTATCGTAACCCTGATCTTCTTTCAAATATAAAAGTAATTTAAGAACTCTTCTGCGACAAGGACTATCACAACCTGACTTCTATGGTGACGTGATTTACAAACTTCGTAAGATCCTTTCGTCATGATCATTTTATACAATCTTTGTTAAACGTGTTAAATGGTTTACCAAAAGAGGTTATGACCCTATCATTTTGCAACGCACTGCATGCTTGGTTGGTGGACAAATTTACAGTTCGCCACTATGCTTTCCTCTTTAATGACCGGACAGGCTGTGGACCCTGTGATGACGTCTATCTGAAGCCCAAAAGACGGTGACCTTTGATTTTTGTCTACAATCTTGTTTTGTCGTGTCCTCAGTCCTCAGTGGTTTGTTCTCTTGTTGCTCTGGCTTCTGCCAAGTCACTGTGTACCTTCTTTGTGGCTTTCTAAGCTATTGAATTTTTGCATATACACGAGCATCTTTGTGTGTTTTACGTATATTGTCTATTAATGCTGCCTTGTTGGTTAGAGAATAGTTTATGGCGGGGATTTCTTTATTTACACTGTCCCGTTTTATTTGATGACAGTAGGGTAAGTGAGTTTTTTTTTATTTGGATTGCACTTTCGAGAGTCGGCCTATGTATTAATTTCAATTGTTTTCCCGTTGAAGTACTATGTTCAAATCTTGAGTTCTTAACGGCAGTGGAATACGTAAAACGTATAGCAATCAATGAGAAAGGAATTTTTTTCTATCAATCGGCATCTTTTAGCAATTGTTCTAACCTGTCAGATATTAATAAATATAAACATCTCTGGTTATTTTAAGTTTATTTTACGAACTAAGTTTAAAATGAGATGACTGAGTCAAGTTTATGAGCTAAGTTATTTAATGCTTCGCTGAACGCATCCAACAAGATGTAGATATAAAAGTCGAACAGGAAATGTAGCATTAAACGACCACAGTAAACCAAAATCACGCATAAACACAAACAAAACTTTTAAAATAACAAAATGCATGACACGACATCACAAACATAAAAGGGTTGACATAAGGGGCTACCACCTTGGCACGGTCAGTGGCAAAATCGGCCGCTGGAGGTTTAAATCAGGTTTTTGGATTCACCAAACCTCACTCAGGCTTACCCTTTTTTCATCCGAATAAACGGGACAGTGTAAATAAAGATATCCCCGCAAGATTGTATTCACAAACGAACAAGGCAGCATTAATAGGCAATATAAATGTAACACATAAATGAACTTCAGTCTTTACCTGTTCAATATCGTTACGTTTTCCAAGAACCAATTTTGCAATATATGCCATTGCAGATGGCAAACCTTTTCAAAAGACATGGTCATTAAAGTTTTATATCTTTCTATTTTCAGCATATATATGACTAATTGTGCCACCTTTAGTTTAGCACCAAAACTGTATGCTGCAAAGACATTTATTAAAGAAACTAACCCGCCAAATAACGGCAAATTACACTACATAACTGTTTATCAAACCTCTATCTGGGTGTTTAGGTAATTTAATACTGTATATAAGCCGATTAAAAGGATAGGTTTACGCGTTCTTAAATTACCCGTGATTTAATTTGCGAAAATTGAATTATGAGTTGGTAACGACGCTTCATTTTTGGGGATTGGCTGTTGTCAACCCTTTTATTTTTGTGATGCCATAACTTGCCGTTTATTCATCTTTGTAAGTAAAGTTTGTTTCTGTGGTCCTTGATCGCTACATTTCCTGTTCGACGTTTATACCTACTTTTGTTAATTACAACAAGCACAGACCTAAATTAATGGATCTGTGCAACAAGTGAAAATTGTATCAAACTGAAAAACACACATCATTGTATTCAACTGACCTCTTGAAGAAAAGTATTAGGCATAAATATAATCGAAACTATACATGTAAAGAACATATATCACGCAGTTGAAAGAATTTATCTTCTTAGATGTGTCTTTTATCTATACAGCAATAATATATACGGCTTAACTCAATACGTATTCACTTTATAGTCTCGCTACGCAGTTAGGTCCCTTGTATATGTGACTATAGACAGGTTTTTACCGCAATATAAAAAAAGAGTCCTGTTCTTCGGTTTTGTATATTTTCAATGACAGATGGACACATATTAAAGCTCACCAAGTGAGCTATTCAGATCATTTTAAGATACACGCAGACTAATATTTCGTTACCAGTAATTGCGTTATACGCCGTAATAAAAGTCGAACAGGAAATGTGGCATTCAAGGACCACAGTCATTCACAAACACGCATAGTAACAAACAAGCGTCTCCGTGGCCGATTGGTTAACGGCGTTGCGTTGTAAACCTTCTCTCCTCTCACATTTGCAGATTCGAATTCCACTGGGACCTGGACTTGTAAGTGAGGAAGTGTTGATTCTTGCGGATGGCGGAGGAGTACAGTACTGGTTCTACCCAGTAAAAATGGGTTGTCAGCCTCTCAACCACAAAAAAAAGAAAGAAAAGAAAAGTCGACCGTCATATACAACCTAACATATGTTGAAAGTGAAGTAAAACAATATACAAACAAACAAACAAAAAACAACAACAAACAAACAAACAAAATGACATCACAAACATAAAAGGGTTTACAATAGGACGACTGCCTTGTTCAGACATGGACATATCAGAATACTATAAACAACATTTTTAAAGCATTCGTCTTAAAATTTGTATTGCAGTTATTTTTATAATTGAAGATTTTTGCTTCAAAATGTCATTCTCTGCCCTTTTTCAAAAATACGGATGCAGCAACATTAGGAAGCACATAATAGTGCATGTCATAATGTTTCATATCGAAGGAATCATTAGGCTTGACATTAAAATCAACATATTCGTCGAGAATTTCAAGACAGTTGATTCAATTACACAATTACGTAGAGTTTCAATTATAAGTTGAACACCTCTCGTACAATATATTCGCATTACATGAAACTGCATTACTCATTCATTATAAATAGGCAGGTGATCGTAGTACTTTAAGTATAGTACATATTCTTTACTTTAAGTATAGTACATATTCTTATAACTACTGAATTTAAGAGACTGAGTGAGATTAATTTCATTGTGAAATCTCAGATGGATAATTCCGATGTAAAATATTGATTAACAGCCATTGCAATTCAATTATTCTAGTGTTAATTAAGCTTATTCCCTGGAACCTCAGCATATTCTTATTTTCACATTGTTCATAATGCGGTGTAACAGTATAGGTTTTGGTTAAATCACAACATACTACTGTTGATATACTAATCATTTTAATTCTCTATGCAATGATTATTTTCTATGAGACGCTCTAGATCTGTGCTGACTCTGCTCTCAGTTTATTAATTATATATCGCTTGTTCCGTTAAAAGTAGCAGTTATATTAAACTCAGATGAATACATCTTATATATTATTGAATAGCATATTTGGTTTTTACTTATATTGCCTATTGATGATGCCTTGTTGGTTAGAGATTAGATCATGGCGGGGATTTCTTTATTTACACTGTCCTGTTTTAATTGGATGAAAGTAGGGTGTGTGAGGTTTGGTGCACTCTAGAACCGGTTTAAACCCCCCAGTGGCCTACTTTGCCACTGACCGTTCCAAGGCGGTAGCCCTGTTGTCAACCCTTTTGTGTTTGTGATGTCGTTTGCATTTATTATTGCTTTTGCCTTCCTGTTTGTCTGTTTGCGTGTTTGTTTCTGTGTGTTGTGGTTGACTGTCCTCCTTGAATGCTACTTTCCCTGTCCGATCTTTTTATATTTCTGGTATCAAGTACTGTGATTCAGATGAGTTTAAGCGATCTGATGGTTCAGTACAGTAATGAACCTTATACATCAGTCTATATATTTCAGATGACTTTACGTGATCTGTTGGTTCAGTATACTAATGAACCTTAGACATAAGTATATGCAATACATCAATAGTAAGATAATATACTATACTGCATATTTAGACAGTAATCAACTTTCGTTACCAGTTAATAGTAATCGTAATGCAGTTCGAATGTAATACATGTCACATTGTACGTACGGAATGAACATTAATGTACAGTAATGTATATAGCACATGTACAATGTATAGAACTAGGTGTATGATATGTTTACCGTACAAGGCACACACACTTTATATATAAGAAATGAGTACTAAAGGCAGTGCATTATACCGAACATATATTTGCAGCTAAGGGTTGTATTTTGAAAATAAATAGAGGATATTTGTTGTTTTGGAGTGAATATTTATATTTCATCGACAAGTGTGAGAACTTTATATTTTCACGAATGCGAAGCATGAGTGAAAATATTAAAGTTTGATCACTTCGAGATGAAATAAAATCTGTTATTCACGATAAACAACAATTTTTATTTTTATTTTATGCCTTATAATCAACGTGTACAGCAGTATGCAGAAAAATAAATAAAAAGTTGCCGACGGTATTGGCTTAGTATGATGGAATTGCTGTTTTTAATTCCCCGTAACGTCTAAACTTCTTAACCGATTTCAATAATCTACGACTCATTTTCTTAGTTAAGTTATTTCCAATTCAATGATATAACTTTTATAGCAACTTCGGGAATAAAAAGAAAAAAAAAAGTAGTTCCGACAGTGAAAAATTCAAACTCTATATTTCAAACGTATGAAATACCACTTTTATTTCATTGCTAAAATCCACTATTTCACTGCTAAGCATAAAATAAATATATTTACACATGTATCAGAGCAGACTTTCTTGCATACCATATAAGGCTATCCACGTTTTACATGAGGGATGGAAAGTCTTATCTATGGGTAAAGATAAAAGTCACGCGCGCACCAACATCCGGTATGCAGGAAAACATGCAGAACGTTAATAGCTGGAGGCGTCAATGCACAACATGTCTCTGGTATGCAAGAAAAAGAATCTATCATGGGTATTCGGTTCAGATAAGGAATTCGAACAACCGATTAAAACACTTATACCGAGGGTTGGAATTTCCTATCTTCACCGGATACCCATGACAGATACACTCCGACTGAGAATGGTATATGAACAATATCACATAAACATAAATGGTTTATGCGCTACGTAATAATCTTTTAAGTTTTTCCACTAAGGAATATTTTTAAGTTCTTCCGCCACGGAATAAACTTAACGTTGAGACCACAGGTACCGGTTTAAAAAAAAAAAAAAAAAAAAAAAAAAAGTTATATTCTATTAAATACTGAAGGTCAGCATCGAGGAAATCCCAAAATATAGGCATGCATCTCAAAACAACAGCTGCAGTGTTAGTTTTTGAAGTCCCACAGAGCAGTCATATGCTGCAATCAACTCGGGAATAAATTATCTTTCCAATAACATACACTTTCGTATGTCCACACCACATAAGAAAAGCTCTGGTGCTCGAAAAACACAGAAAACGTACCTGTTTTTAAAAATCGACTCTAAGCCAGTCCGTATTATTCGCCTATACAGACCCCCGTAGACCGCTGTTTAGCCTTTGTAGAAGCTCCCGCAGACATAACAACTCATCGACACTATTCCTTACGCACAATATGTCTTTATCCGTGCAATGAATAATGTCCAAGTACCTTTCCGACGATCACAAGTAGTTAACAAGTATTTCTGCGGCTTTGCTATCAACTTCCGGCATTCTCAATGCAAATGGCGTCGTGGGATACTGAGATTTTTGAAAACGTGTACTTTTGATCGTCGGAAAGGTACTTTTTCAATTAAGCTATTACCTAAATAGATTTTGTGCAAAAAAAACCAAACATTTTAATTGAAAATAAACACAAAATAAAAAAACTTGCACTTTTAACGTATAACTTTTAAAAAGGGGATCCCTGAAGAGATTGCCCTTGGAATATTTATGACTAAATATGTACTGGCATATATACACGACATATGTGTAACATCTTACATACCTATATTAGTAGATATTCCTAAAAACAGTCGAAACATTGCTTGCAATCAATATTGGTATGATGCGCTCTAAGCGTTAGCATATTAATTATTAGCAGTGTAGGATCTATGTTTTGATAAATCAAACTTTATTGGTGAGTTGGGCTACAGTATGATATAATATTTACTGAATTCACAGTATCCTAGTGATCCGGCACCTTTCAGTGTCACTGTCTTAATATAGCGTATGTGTGGTCCTTAAATGTGATCTCACTCATATAGGCCCAGTTGTTCAAAAAATTTAACGAGATTTTCCCTGTTAAGTTAACGGAGAAATGTTAACTATCCGTTAAATCCCCGTTAAATGTTTTCGTTAGTCAAAAGCTGTTGTTCAAATATTTTTCCGTTAAGAAAATGTTAAAATACTCGTTAAAGTTAATGGACCTTTGAGCTCCATTAAAAGTTATGCAGTATTGGTCATTGAAGAATGCGTAGACAATTTTCATAAAAAAAAATATACTGCCATATTTTTATGCAGTTTTCTTGGTCATTTAAAGGATGTGTGGATAAATTAAGAAAAAAAAGGATTAATACTGCCATATGGACATATTAAAAAAATAAAAAATACTGCCATACTTTCACACACCAAAACCCCACACACCCTCACCCTCCCCCACCCCACCCCCACACAACCTAGGGATGCAACAGTAAAAAAAAACAACAGTTGACAACCAAAGAAGAAAACCTGCGTTTTCACATGTTTTTTTAATAACTTCTCAGTGGTAGGGACTCATGGGACGCCAACCCCTACACTAAATCCATGCCTGCATCTTTTTGTAGTCATCAGGATTTTTTGAGTATTAAGTACCCGTTCTCGTGCTACACAATTTCAGTATTGCAGTTAACACAATGCAGGGCCTCCCCATAGCTTATTGTTAAGGACATAAGCAACAATTAAGGTATACAAATTGTTCCTGTTCTTGGTCTTGCCATTAATCGAAAACAGATTAGTTATCTGGATTAAAATTACTTTTTGAGGAAACAGTCGTATTAAAAACAATACAAAATTATTTAAGAGTGTCATCTCTCGTATTTAAATACAACATTGAAGAATGTTATTTTAGACAAAAGAGATACGACAATGTGTTCAAATTAACCCGATTAGAATGGAGTTCTTGTTATGTTTAAAACAAGCGCTCCTCTGACCTTCAAACGTACATGTACTGGCGCGTGAAACTATTGCTTTCTAAGCGCTTTCTAAGTGCATATAGAACGTCTGATACAACATACGTGAACATGAATAAACTATTATGCATCTAAAAGGTAATTTTTCAACTGTAAAAAAAGATTGAATGTGCCTTTCTTTTCACGAAAGATGACATGTACACAATCTGAAAGCGAGGGAAATACGAGGAAATCCCCTCTGTTCTAAATATAGAACGTCAACAATAGCAGACGAATGTCAAATAAATAAATACACGATTGCGTTGCAATGCCGGTGTTTGAATAAATATTAAGCAACATAACAATACAACTTGCCTGCAATAGTACTCTCCGCTGCTCCTGCTATACCGTTGAAAGCAGTATCTTCTGAAAACATATTCACAATAGTCTGCTGATTCGTGTCCAGCTCCTCAACAGTGGGGCCCCCACCTGATTTTCGCATTTCCTTATTATATAACATGTTAGCATCCTTAGCTTCTCTTTGTAGATTCCCCCATTTATTCTTAACTTCATCAGCAGACCGCACCGAATAGCCTAAAAGTGTCACCCGCTGTGCTATGTCCCTCCAAATTTTGGCTTTATCCTCATTTGTCACTTTAAATTTACTACTTCCATCTAACCGCTCCTTTACCTTACCATATTCACTCACAATCAAATCAACCTCACTGCCATTAAAATTTACACTTCTCTTTCTTTTTTTCTTTTCACCCTCCTCAGTCACATTTGTGTTCACATTGGCATCCATTTTGAAACAACAAACAGGATATGGACAGAATGTTGAATGATGGGAAGAGATGTTCTTGTTAAAGTCCTCGTTAAGTCTTAACGGAAAGTTAAATTTCTCGTTAAGACTTAACGGAAAGTTAAATTTGTTGTTAAGTGTTAACGGTCCGTTAAAGTTAACATGAAATTTTAACGGATAGTTAACTAACGACAGCGTTAAATCTCTTTGAACAACAACTTTTTTAACGGGCCGTTAGTTAATTCTTGTTAAGGATTTAACGAAAAGTTAACTAAATTCTCGTTAAAGTTAACGGTGTATTTGAACAACTGGGCCATAAGCTATAATTGTATGTATGTATACGTGTATATGTTAATCGTGCCTCCAGACGAGTGTGTTATGATGTAGAGATACAGTATATCAGCGTATGTTGCAGCTATCATTTTTAGGTAGTGAATGCATACGTTTGATTTCTGTGTCATATATACACATATTGCAAGGGCATATTGCAACGGCGGATTTGAAGAAAAAACAGTTTGTTTGCCGTATTTTAGTGGGGAATTTGTTTACGCCACCACTCCCTAGAAAGACCAACGCCCTAGTAAGAATTTGCAAAAAAGAGTATGTTTTAGTTGGCAAGAGTTTTCTTTCTTGTTGTTGATTTTTTGCTTGTCAATCCCGTTTTGGAAGAGGTAATTACGCCAACATAACATGACATCCTGGATACTCCCCTGTACTGTTAAAGCAATGTACTATAATACATAAATGCACACAATGTTTTGCAACTCGATTGTCTAGTTCATATGTATCTCATCTGAATAAATACTGAAAAGGTAATCCCTTGGAAGGGAAGCAGCAAACACAAGCAAGAGAGAAAAGTAGCAGACTCGATTTTATTAAGTATGCTCATGAGAGGTAATTATAAGATGCAACACCTCTCACGCCTCCTAGCACAGGCTTAAGCGTGTTTTCTCCATGTGGACCTTTAAATTCCTGATTGGATTGGAATAACACTTTAGATCTGCTCTGTCTGTATTGCTCATTACGTTTGATTGAATAACTGTGACTAACATTTCAGCACACTGGTATTTTTAGTGAGAAGTTCAACACATACATGCGCTGACTGAACATGACCGGTCAATACAAAATACTTGTGTGTTAAATCGCATGAACGCATGTCGACCATCAACTGTTACCTTATTGACACTCTTCATATTAGCTTTTCCAAATTCTGAAAGAAATATTTTTTCACCATATTTTCAAACTTCTGTGGCTGGTTCAATACTGTACATGTGCATAAAATGTGTTTTGAAAAGGCATATTTTTTCAGTCTTCTTCAAGCTTATATACATGTAGTGAAATGCAAAGAAGAAGGGTATTTGCGGTCTTGGATGACATAATTTAATACTTGCTTGTTTATAAAGTTATGTTTTCAAACAGAGGCTTGACTATTTTAATGGATGAGATTGAATCTTCACATGCTTTAAAAAAATAATCTGCGTATGGTTTTTTACTTTGAATCACACATTATAGTTTTCAGCATAACAAAACAGAAATGTAGAACGATCTTAAAACTAAACACAGAATGCTTTGCTATATTTTTTTCACACATTAATTTTGTGGTTTCCTTTCAACGAAGTGAATATGTTGCTACTCTTTATTTCGAATTAGAACACTATGATCCCCACAATAAATTACATACTAACAATCTTCAGTTAGAAAAGTGACCCTCTGTAACCTGTTACCGGTTGTAAATACTGTACAAGGGATATCAATTGCCTCAAGTGGTTTTCAGAGCAGCAGGGGTGATGATTTGTGGCTGCTAAGCCAGAGCATAAGATTTCAGCCAAATTTTGGGATAAAATGCTAGACTGTATACTCTGCTGTATAATCTTGAAGTCTTTATCAAGCACCGAAATAAGCGTCTGGATTTTCCAGTGGCAATATAGTGGTATCTGACCTAAACCCATCTGACCTGTCATTAGACTGCTTCACTGCGCATGTACTGTTTTACTCATACAAGCGACAGTCAAACACCGATTTTTTGGCCGTAAATTACGGCTAAATAAAGCGCATTTCAACCACGATCGTGGCCAAGCGTCTGATATACGTTCTATAAAAATATATACATGTATTGGGATTTCACTCAATATTGTTTACATAATGCAGATGCGTCACTTACATAAACGATGTAAGGTGGCGGGATATCTATAAACAAGCAAGTAAACATAATGACGGACTTCTACAGTCGTTTATATTTAAACGCTGTGTAGCAGTCTAGGCTGTCATCACTTTCAACGTGGTCCTGTGGTAGTTGATCTCCTCTGTGTTCATCGTTGTAACACAAGTAAGACGATGCTTTCTGGTATAAAAATAATGATTTGAGTTGAATGTTGTTTAACGGCTCATCAACACAGTATAGGTTATTTAGAGCCGCCCCAGAGAGAGGGGAAGGATACATAGGAATCCGGGAACCTGCCCTACTCTTATTATCGAATAGATTCCTATGGTTCTTTAACGTGCTCGGAGGATAGACCGATAAACGGAACCGCCCGGTTTACGTCCCCATCCGACGGACGCGGCTAAGGGAAAGTGTCTTGCCCAAGAACACACCGACGGGAAACTCAGTGGCACCACGGAGGATTGAACTATGATTTCTAACCGTACGATGGTAATAAATCCTGAGTGAAAGGGTATTTTTTAAAACTGAGGTGAACCAAATGGTTGAACCTACTTGTTTAGTCTCGGCCAGCTAGACCGTATCATGCATATGTCTTACCTGGTTCTGGATCCGTGTAGCATAGCGTAACGAAGAAATCAGAAGCGGGCCGGGTGACCGAGGCTACTACTTGTTATCAGCGGATACGAGTCACACTGATTTTACTACATTTGTTGAAAGGCTAGACCTTTTAAAGACATATTTCGAGCCTATTGTATTTTTTTGGGGTGGGGGTGGGGGGGTGGGGGGGGGGGGGGGGGGGGGGGGAGAGAATTTCTATAGGTAACTGTAAATTACTGTTGTTAGCCATACAATTTCATGTGCAAAGTGTGATATTCAATTTTTCTTCAGATTATGAGGCCCACCCAATAAAGCATTTGTAACCAGTACACATAATAACACATTAAAGAATGTTGTATATGTATTGTGCTGTGCTCTGATTTTTGGTCTAAAAACAATTAAGAAATACCAGATAAATATTGTATTCAAAAGCTAAATTATGAACATATATTTCTTTATTAAAGTAAATTACAAAGTGTTGTTAAGATATTCTTACCCCCAATATAGCAATGCTATACAAATAAAAAACTAAGAGCAGACCTCAATTTATATACCGGAGTTGATCAGCCATGAAGCGTGCTGGCTGTAAATATTCAAGCTTCCATGCTTTTTCAATGACCAAGTAACGTTGGGAAACGTGTCTTTAACTAATGCTACAAGAAATTTAATAACGATGTAATTTAATAATGACGAAAAGGATTTAAGGTATTAACATGTAATTAAATAAAGTATTTAACGGGTTCGCATCTGTTCATTCGTGCAACAACAACAGCAGCATGAATCCAATCTCATGTCCAGATAATGATAACTGAAAGCATCCGTTAATTAATCTCCATTTTCCCTAATGTTTTTGCGCGACCTTGTCCATTAACTCGTAGAATACATTAGCTTCGTCAGTTCAAGTTATGTATGTATTTTTGTCCGAGAATTGCTCCGAACAGCGCCTAACCCTTTATATGGACTTTATAATTGTATTCTTCCGTCTTCTTGTCTTCGATCCCCGCCATGATCATATGTCTCGTGTCGCTGAGCAAGACACATTGTCTGTATTTGCTTAGTACTTGTTCTACACAGGAAGACATCCAGAGTGATTAAAAAAAGTTCAGAGAGCTTTCGTTACAATCAATGTAAAATAAATAAGTTAAAAATAATATACCACACGGTCTAATCATGAAAACTCTGTCAATCCCTCATGCTTGCGTTTTAAAGAAGTGAACGAGGTGTTGCGAATGTCGTGCATGATTGTTAGAGTTAACAACACATCGCTAAAGGGTCTGCTGAATTGAGTTGACTTGAGTTTTACGGTCCACCAACACAAAAAAGTTTCATGGCACCATCAGGAATTAACATTCCAGGCCCAATCTTCATTTACTTCGAGATAAAATAGACAGAAAGTGCTTGAAACAGTTTCACTTGCAGAACTGCAGAGTTGCTGCAAATTCTCTTCTCCTGTAAATACACAATTTTTCGTTGAGCCACGATCATTGTATTCTGCCACCATTCTAGTAGCATCTGAAGCAATACAGGGATACAAAAACAATGACATTGGGTTCATGCATTGGGTAGTGGTGTGGGGGTACATATCTGCCTTAATCAGCAGTGTCCTATTCTTGTCCGGGAAACACGCGGACTGGAGGCGATCTGGTAACCTTGATTCTAAAATCTAGGCGACTCGATGGGTTTTGTTATTCAGTCATACATGAGGGTGCATAGAGCTATTGCTAGTAGGTGTACATAAATTCAATAACAGAGTACTTCGCCATATATGTATTCAACCAGTTCGAGGATCCATTTACATTAAACTGTGTATATACTCTGTAAGGCCAACAACCTTTTAGAGCTATGATTTTCACAATTAACAACGTTGTTGCTTGTTTTGCACGTACATAAATATGTGTGGAAACGCGGAAGTAAAGACGGCTTTTTCTCTGCCTGTCCTGGCATCCTAATGATGTCTATGAAGCGTTTAAAAGGAAGTATGCATTTGTTTAAATGTAGTACAATTGTTCTTGAACCATCGGACATCTGAAATATAAACAAGAATAATGTTCATGTCATTTCTAGAGCAGAAGATATTGGGAGCGACGCAACGAAAAAATGTGGTCTTTTGGCAAAGAAAATTCCGCAGTACACAGCAGTAACATCCAATCGTAAAAACTCGGCCAATCCCGTCTTCTTCGGGATCACTCTTCGAAAAATTGATTATGCTTCGAAGAAGTGTGTGAGATGTCGGCAACATGGCGGCGATTCATTAAATAGCTAAAACCAAATGAATCGCTGCGTATCGCCGTCTATATTTGGCCCGTGAGTTTGTACATGAATAAATACATGAACAATGTCCGGGAAACAAGGGGAAAAGAACATATCAGTTTTAATTCGATAATATGCCTGGAGTTAATGTACAGTGATATTTCTAAGTAGTTTTTTACATGTTGATTTATTTTGTTATCTAGAAAAGAAGTATGGTTTAATGGGGCTGGAAGCGATATGTAAGAATTTCAGTTTCATATGCAATGGTCATATGCGTTAAACTTGGCCCCGTGTAACGTCCAATTTAGTTATTGTTAATGAAATAGTTTGTCTGGAAAACTCGACGCCTCAATTAGTTTTGTTGTATAAATCATTAGGATGCTTTAAGGAAATACTAAATTCTTGTTTGTGATCTAAGAACGCCTTTATTTTTTTTTAATTATATGTACATCTGCTAGTGATTAACCCTAATATTCACGATTTAACAACAAAAACACGCCAAGTCTTCGCGTTTTCCACACCAAATATTTTCATAAATAATAATTAATCCCTGCTATTGATGGTGTAGTCGATTTATTAAAAATATCCCATGCGGAACCTCACGAAAAGAAGACGCCATCTTGTTTCAAAATTGACACACTGGGTCAGACTTGAATTTCAATATGAGTGGATTTTAGCAAAAATGTGTCATACGACGACTCTTAAAATGTGTTAAAAGGAGGAATATTAGCATTATAAATTGATAAGTATTATGATTTTTTGGATAACTTCTTTGTAACTGGCATTAGATAACGGACATGTGAGCTACTGATTTTTATTACAAAGTCAGAAATTCTGCCATCCCAAAATCCGGTTTGGTGGTGCTTTCGTGGATGTTTTTTGTTTATAAAAGGCGCAATAGTTACCGAGCTGTGAATGGTTGATTTATTTAATAGTGTATAGCGATAGTTTTAACATTTACACCCGTTAAATTGTCGAAAATCCTGTCGTTTAGCAAGGCTGCTGACGGGGAGGCGGATATTTATACGTTTGTGCGAATTTCAGTAGTTGTTTTGCATAAAAAGTAATTTTTTGTTGATTTGGAAAAGACAATAACTTTGATTTGCAATTGATTTAAAGTATTATTTGAATATTTTGACGCAATATTTGTTTATTTGTCAGTAAATTAAACAGTCACTGTAAATCGTGTTAGGGGGAATCTCAGAGTTATTACGTTATACCGTTAAAATAGGTGCATATTTTAGCAAAGTTTTTTCACCATTTAATTTTACATGAAGAATTTGGACAATAATCATATAGGCTACATTATATACCATTGGAAGTGGACTTTACAGTGGTAAATGAAAATACCTTAGCTCTGAAAATTGTTTGAGAAATAAAGATTTTACAATCAAAATACTGATATTGATATTAATGATCAGGCTTCCCACATGTGTATTGTACTGTATATGGGACTGCAGACAATTTAGCTTTTGTTAGCTTCAATAGTTTGTGATAAATCGTTCAGGTGTCTGATTTTATATTTAGTCAATTATTTAAGAAATTCTAAGAAAAGGAATCATGATGCATAATTAAATATACCTCAAATACAACTTTGGCATTATTTATTTTTTTATTTCTAGTTCAATTTCGAAAAGTAAGGGTATTTTTACGACTGTTGATTCAGTTAACTACATTTTTTGTTTGGCTTTATACTGTCAGTGTATTTGTAAGCTTATCAGATTTTAAGTCAAAACAATACTGGATTATTAAATCAAGGTGCTAATTTAATACTTGAAAACTACTGACACGCGGCAATCTTTAGCTGACTTGTATTGAAGTTAAAAGTAGCACCTCAATGTATTAATCCTGCCAAATTTTGACATATCAACTGCTTGTAAAATATTGAGATTTCAGTTTTCTTCAATATTCTGCCAAATATTTAGATATATTATTGGTGCAACATTATCAGAAGTTAATATAAATATTTAAACACGGTTACACAATTTGCTTAACTATTCAAATAATAATATTATAAATGATTGCAAATAATTATGCAAGTAACGTTGAAATCCAACGGGACACCATGAGTTTTGAATAAATGAAAGATTGCCGGGTGTCACTTTAACATGTGATGATGTTACCTAAACATCTTTTGTTCTCTTATTGCAGTAGAATGAGAATTCGATTGGAGATGTCGGTTGTGTTGATGCAGATGGAGGGTTGTCTCCATTTCCGTACAGTGGAGTCATCCCTGCAGCCCTATAGATCTATGTAAGTTCTATATACTGGAAGTGGTATTACTCGTCATCCTAATACTGTCAGTAAATGTGAAGAAATTCATTTTCTGTTTAATCTGGTTATTATATTTTAATTTTTTTTATTAAAACGTTTATTTACCAAAACATAAACATGAATGAAAATGTAAAATTAGTAAATTATATGCATTTTGTTCCCGGAAACGGATACATTGAAGCTAATTTATTAAAGGGACACACAGCAATCTTGAATCTTTTAAACCCCACAACATCCTGATAATTGTTCTACTTGACTTGTAGATTGATTTTTTCAGTCATTAAAAGGACACACTGGCAGTCTGTAATCATAAAGTTTTTATCAATCATGAAAATTGGCATCTGGATTTATTAATTCAGTATCGTTTTAACTTGAAACCTTCTTGCATATCATTAAATAAAATTTTGAGTTTTTATTTTGTCTTTGTTATTCTTCCATATGTTTAAATATATTATTGGCACAATATAACCAGCAGTTAATAACAAGCAAAACAATATGCTGTATACTATTCTTATAATTAATATTAATGATTGAAAAAGTGCAAGTTATGTAGAAACACGGGTAACAGGAGTCCGAGAGTTTTAAACAAATCAAGATTGCCGTGTGTCCCTTTTATTTAATTTTTTTATTTAAATGTTTTTCTGCTTGTTATACCAGTAAGTGTTTATGCAGATGTCGCTGACTGCAAAGGGTGCACAATGTCAATCTGTTTTTCTTTTTATCTTGCCTTGTTAAAAGAAACAGAATTGTGTTTTAACAGAACTGTGTTTTAAAATGATTATAAAACTCTTTATCAGGTTTGTCATTCTCTTAAACACTAAAACAGCATGAACAGATTCAAGCTTTCAAAATAATTTTGGGTGAAAATAAACCGTAATTGATGTGTGTCTCAAAGGGCTTTAAGAAATTTATAATACTGTACTTGTTTTGGGACCTAAGTACATTTTTGTAGACCCGATCTAAAAAAATAATATTTTTCCTATATCTAATTAGATATCACAGGCAATAATTTCAAATTGCATCAATATAGCGTTTTTTATGCAGGCATTGTATTATGTGATGTCTTGGAAACCTCACCAGAAATGTGGATGTAGTCATGCCGCAGTGATTTTGTTACCTGCGAGTCCTGCTTCTAGGACTCATACTATTTGCTAGGGACTCACAATTAAAAAATATGTGCAACCACAGGACAAGGTTTCTTCTGAAACAGATAAGGTCCTCTTTGGTCATTAAAATCACGGAAATATCAATATTAAAGGCCACCCAAGTTGAGGAAAGATTCAGGTACTGTAAAAACAAAAAAACAACAAAAATGTGAATCACATGAACGGGACTCAAAGTTTTTTCCAAAGGACTCAGGACTCATAATAAATGTAAAAAGATCACTGATGCCGCATACATCATAGCTCTGTGGTGTGTAGTCTCGGCCAGCCAGACCGTATCATGCATATGTCTTACTTGCAGATATCGGTCTGGGCAGATTAGGCCAATTAAAGCGCCCACTAGCGATTAGCACAATTTATTCGCGCGTTTTTTTTCACGTGCATAAAGTCGACGTTTGCGTGACGTCATGTTGTAAATAAACGTTCAATGTCAATTGTTGATGCATCAGTTAAACATTTAAACGTCACTTACTGCTTCTCATAAGTTAAACATTTAATGCAACCACCCTACCCTCTCTCGCAGCTAGCGACCACCCTACCCTCTCAGTCTCGCAGCTAGCGACCACCCTACCCTCTCAGTCTCGCAGCTATTGATACCACGATGGGGAACACTACCCATGTGGCAAAGTGAGTAGGCTACTGACTGCACTACCTGGACACCAAGATTGATAATGATTTAAGTCAAACTGTTACATAGAAGTGTACAAGTAGAAAACTACTGTTTATGTTTTATTATCTTCTTTTCTTTTGAAGGCTGGTTGGAAGGTCAGAAGTTCTGGAATTGAATCGTTTTTTATCTACACTGTTGTAAAGAAAGAACGTATACCTTCACATGGAAGTATATGTTAGCTGAAGCTGGTAAGGGCATATCTATTTCTTTACTTTTTAAACGCCAATAGGGAAGCAGAGCTATAAATAAACTTTTTGATCAATTGGGTATTTACCCATCAGTATTTATTTAATTGGGTATTTCATGATTTCAGTTGGGTAAAATAAAACAATAAAAGTTTGCGACATTGTTTTGGGGTGGCATTCCACTAATGTTGTATACGCAAAATCTATTAAAATCAACTTCTTTTACAATAGGCTTTATAAAATGTGACTGGTTGTCCATCAACAACCCATATATTGCTCAATTTGCATTGGTTGTTTAATCATTTGACAATTTCGATTACTTTATTGATACCCATGCTTTTTATTTTAATTGGGTATTTTGGCATTTTTAATTGGGCATTTAAGCAAATACCCTGCTTATCTGTAGCTCTGGGGAAGTATTATATTGTGGCTATACAACTATCCAAGTGTAAGGTCCACAACAATGAATTTATATGCCAAACCGGTCGGTTGGTGTTCTTGTTACGGGATTTCAAGTCATGGCTTTTTTTTCTAAAAATGTTGAAGACTCCCTAACCTGGCCATTTTGTGGTGGGAAAAAACGCGATTACGGTCTAATTTGTTAAAAAAAAGTATTGAAAGATTACTTGTTGAAACCGATATTACTTGATACATACGACCATGTTTTTGTGGGAGGAAGACGCTACAAACATAAGGTATATTTTAGATAAACTTTCTTCTGTAAATGTTAGGCAAGATTGGGACAGGTGGAGAAAATTTTTAAACAAGGTATGTTTGCAAAATTTATCATTTATGCCCCCCCCCCCCCCCCCCCCCCCACCCCCACCCCCACTCGGCCGCCAATTTTTTTTTTTTTAACAATTCAGGTGCCATAATTAGGCTGGTTATGGAACCTGACCTAGATACCGTAATCATAATTGTGGCTATAAGTATTGTGACCAAATGTTAGCTCTACTGATAAAAGATCAGTCTATTGATCAAAGATCAGCAGAGCTTATGCCATACCTACACTTATGTGGTGTCTGTCCTTCTGTCCGTAAAAACTAACCATAGGTTTTTAAAATACAAGTTTGTAGCGACTACTTCTTGAAAACTATAAGTGATATTGAGATGGGAATTTTTCTAAGATGATCAGCATGACATGATGTTGGTTCTTGTCGAAAATCGTTTTGATTTGACTTTAAACATGGCTGCCAGCGGCCATCTTTGTTTACATAGAGTTATATAGTAAAGACTTTTAGCGACTATTCCTCTGAGATTACTTGACGGAAACTTCACAGGAATGTTGCTCTTGATGTCTTATTGATCCTAGCAAAAGTTCAGGTCGGCCGGAAATTCAAGATGGCCGCCACGGCTAAAATAGATTTTTAAAAGGCAAGTTTGTAGCGACTACTTCTTGAAAATTCTAAGTGATATTGATATGGGACTTTTCCTAAAATGATCAACATGACATGATGTTGATCCTTGTCGAAAATTATTTTGGTTCGACGTTAAACATGGCCGCCAGTGGCCATCTTTGTTTACATAGTTATATAATGAAAACTTGTAGCGACTACTCCTCTAAAACTACTTGATTGATTTTCATGAAACTTCACAGGAATGTTGCTCTTGATATCTAGTTGATCCTAGCAAAATTTCATGTCGGCCGAAAATTTTAGATGGCCGCCATGGCTAAAAATAAAGATTTTTTAAAAACAAATTTGTAGCGACTACAACTATAAGTGATATTGATATGGGACTTTTTCTAAAATGATCAGCATAACATGATGTTGGTCCTTGTTGAAAACTATTTTTATTCGACATTAAACATGGCTGCCGTGGCCATCTTTGTTTACATAGAGTTATATAGTAAAAACTTGCAGCGACTACTTCTCTGAAACTACTTGGACAGATTTTCATGAAACTTCACAGGTATGCTGATCTAGCTATCAAAAAACTATCAGTAGAGCTTCAAGGTCATTGACCTAATGTTTTTAATTGCGAACAAAATCGGCCACAGTTGTGAAAAAATACTTATTATGAATTGTGAAGTAGCCGAATTTCGGCCCGTGTTATAGCAGAAAAAAAGCCTTCTTGAAGTTGTCCATCATTAACTGATTTCCACCAGATTTGTACAGCAAATAGAGCGATACAGGCCATCTTGTGCATCCAGTTTCTCGTCTTCAAAATAAATTAATCTGCGTCTAAAAATATTCAATTCCAAATAATTTAGCAGTATATTTATAGCAAATAAAATTCCATCAAATTATGGGATATTACACATACTAAGGAGTTCCATCTACCAGTATTATTATTATTATCTTTTCCAG
>JAWPHD010015919.1:0-52678 GCA_037043455.1 Cyrtodaria siliqua
GAATGATGTGAGCAATTGTCGAATCCGTTGGCCTAAAACAATTAAATTCAAAACATTAAAGTTACGCCATCTGTAAAACAAGCACACCACTGCAATCTTCGTAAGTAGGCAGATGTTTCAAAAGGTGATCAGGCAGATCAACTTTCCAAGGAGACTCTTTCATAAACGTTTATAAATAATACAAATAGTAGTGAAACATTTAACAAAACCTTGACAAACCAATTTTATTGAAACAAACAACTATAATACAATGCTTTAAAATTAATATCGGTTTAAGATATACTACAATTCAACTAAATAATTATTGTAGAAAATTCACATATTCTCGTACTTGTCTACAACTGAAGTGAAATATTCGTTATCGCGGTGGAGGCCTAACATTTTAATGTTGCATTTATTAATAAGTGCTTGTTGAATTTCATATGTACAGTAGAAAACCGTTCCATAGGAAAGTTCGAAAATGTGGGGAGCTTCCCTTTCTTTGTGGCATGTTTGACCGTTTATAGAGTATGAGAAATTATGAATAAGTAGGGAAGTTGCACTTATCATCACCATTACGTGGTCAGAGTATCAACGTTCATACCCCATCCAACTCCTTCTCCAAGAAGGCAAAACGGGGTATGAAATAAAAAGTTTGCATAGTGTAAAATTAATACATTTAACAGATAATTTTAAACAGGTTATCGCATTTTTCCAGTAAAAATGTTTTTAAACGTGTTTTATTGTCGAAATATCCGTTATAAAATCCTACTAATATAAGCGTCCCTATCGCTTAATGCAATTAAGGCGGAACCACGTAATGCAGTATCGAAACACTGCAAAAAAAACGTGTTCAATTAGTTCGTATATATGCGATAATATTCTGTTTCTGTGATTCTATATTGAAACATGAATAATCAAAACATTTAATATAAAGTGTACCTGTTTCCTAAAGCAGTGGCAATTCCATTGAAATCAAGTCGTGATAAACTAAATCCAGAACCAAATTCAATAGCCACACACGCTGTGCAGCTGCTTTGCAGACATTGTTTCCAATACAACTACAACCGCACATTTATAGGCAAATAACACGCTTAGGACACTGTGTTCTTATATATAGCAAGTCACCTCACCTGCACATCCATATATATTACAACATTTTATATCGGATTAGGTGTTCAGGTGATCAGAAAAAGTACTATCAAATGGAAATTAATTAAATGTCTAAGGTTTAAAAAGAGGCTAAAAGGAGGTAACTTAATTACCTCGTTATTTAAGACAGAAGGTCGTATGTGGTTCCATTGCTTGTGTATCTTCAATTATTATCATGATTATTTTGTCCATATGATAAACACGTTTGCTTTCCAGAATGAATTTATGTATAATGGATTGATATGATTGTATCATCATACCGATTTGAGTTAGAACTTATTTTCTGTTATATTAACCAGCTAACATATATTAACATTCAAGATATATCCTCTATTAATGATCATGATGATAAATAAGTACTAAATTAAAATAACAAAAAAAAACAAAGCTATTAGTTTACTTTGAAACGCGCATCGCCACACCTCGAAATAACAAAGAGTTTTTTTTCTTTATTTGTTAAGTATATACATTTCCAACTTCTCCCGTAAAAGCATCTTATTATCACACAAATTTCTATTATCTATGAAATAAAATATTGAATAATGATCGGTTTGTTGAGGAATATGTGCGAGATAAAGTTACTGAAGAGGCTAGGTACAGTAGTTTACCCTAACAACATCTATAATTAACAATAGCATGCACATTGAATGTTTTAACAATATATAGTTACATAGGATCACCATCAAAAAGAGTGTATTGAGTTCTGTGTTGTTATAAAGTAGAATATCGCTTGAACCGGTGCTACGAGGCGTGAGAGGTGTTGCATCTTATAATTACCTCTCATGAATTGACTCAATACAACCGACTCTTCTACTTTTCTCTCTTGTTTGTGTTTGTTGCTTCTAAGGGATCACCTTCTCAGTATTTATTGACATTCACTATAGCGTTTGTTTAGCGCTGTGTGACGGCCGTAAAAATTCACCCCGCAAATCAGTACTGTTATTATTTACTGGTCCTTTTGGATCATCAGGCCCATTCTATGCTGTTTTAAAGTAGAATATCGCTTAAGCCGGTGCTAGGAGGCGTGAGATGAGTTGCATCTTATAATTACCTCTCATGAACAGACTCAATAAAACCGAGCCTGTTACTTGTCTCTCTTGTTTCTGTGTTTTGCTTCCAAGGATCACCTTTTCTGTATTTATTGATAAACCTGATTTATGACCGTTTATTGGAATATCACAATACTTTTTCTTTAAGTAAATACTTTCTGGTAAGCGAGCGTAAAAAACGAGTCTATGGTTTAATCATAATGTGTATACAGCTAGCAAATGGTTGGGTACCTATATGATTTCTTCTAACACAAAACATGAAAATCTACACACATTATGTGGTCTTGCATTAATTTCATTAAACGATGAGAAAGCTTATATTAGCAGGATTATTTTATAATGGATATTTCGACAACTTTGAAAAACATTATCTACTGAAAAAATGCGATAAGGCCGGGGAAATAAATAGGTGTGTTTCTGGTAACCCGACAGTGCCTATTTTTTGGCGCCGACCATACAGTTTTTTATCATAAAAAAAAAATATTAAAAAAAAAGAAAAAAAAAAGAAAAAAAAAGAAGAAGATTTCAGTGTTATTTGTTGAAAGCAAACATGTTTTAAGTTTTCCTGAAAAAATGTCCCAGAGTAATGTAGCTATAGACAATGTGTGAAGCTTTCTCTGGTCAACATTTGATACCTAACTGCTTTCATCAATCTTTTCTCTGGCCAAATTCCGAGAATTATCTACAAATCTGGGCTGGTTGGAATCGCAGATGTATGTCATTCTAGAAACCGAAAACCGAAAACCGAAAACAACTTGATCAACCGTTTTTCTGTAACAAGTCAAGCATTTTGACTTGTCACAGAATAACGGAGACCAGAGAGAGCTTCACACCTTGTCTATAACTACATTACTCTGGGACCTTTTATCAAGAAAACTTAAAATATGTTTGTTTTCAACAAATAACACAATTTTATTTTTAAAAATTGTGACTGAAGGCAACTTTTATTTATATATTATTTTGTCTAAGTTTGATTATTATTTTTATGATTATTTTCATTTCGATACATTGATATAAGTTCAGTGATTCATTTTAAAAAACAACAACGACAGGCTTAATGTACGACTCGTGTTAATGACAGTTTTAATATTAATAAAAGTTTAGTTTTATGACAGAATGACAAACATATTGGACACTTTCTTTCTGAAACAATGAAGTGGCCAAATTATCACGTAGCACCTTAACTTATTTTCGAACACCTCTTTGAAATATTCATAGATTTTGATAAGAATATATGCAAAGATTCATATTAAAATAAATGGCAATATGGGATTATAGTTTTTCTAAATAAGAAATTATATAAAAATACCATTAATTTCCGCACTGCCACGTGAAACAGATATACATTTCACAGTATCCTAGATATTTGATATGTTTAGGTATGTGGTTTTATATAAAAAAATATCCAGAAGACTAAGAAGTGGTATAAATACTAAGCTTAATGTCAAAAAGCAAACAAATATTTGCAATATTAAAGATGCTTTGTGTGCGTCAGCATGATAGGACACTTAGGCTGTGCCATTCTTGAATTAGAACTTAATTAAGCCCCTAGCAAAGATGCTATATATATTAAAATAGAATCCGATTAGTTTTGACATCCATGAAAAAAAAAAGAAAAAAAAAAGAAAAGAAAAAAATACCTACTTACCCGTAACCAGAAACACAGGTGTTTTTTTTCTGGCATAACCAGTGTAAAATTACATATTAAATGTTTCAATTTTACAGTTATGTAATCTTTTAAGCCGAAAGTAAGGCTTTATTTCAGACCCAAGCCAACTCCGTTTACGCTCTTGGAGAAGGGGTTAGATGGTATATGAAAGTTAATACTCGGACCTATACGATTCATCAAATTGTTTTCTCATATGAACGAGTTATGACATTTACTTTATTTACGCAATTTTACAAGCGCGCTTGGTGACTGGTGCCCTATTCATTTGAAGTAATAGCTCTTCTGTCAGAGGGCCCAGGAGAGGTTAATATAAGAATAATTGACAATAAAATTGAATATTTATCAGGATTAGTTATGTGAAATTACGTAGAGCCTCTCTATTGAATTTATCAGGCTTGCATAACATTTTGTTGACAGCATAGTACCGTTTTGAGTCGAATATGTGTGGACTATCTAATTGCATATGGTTGATAATTAAGTTCATTCAAAATGTCAAAAACAATGAGTATAAGCAATGAAAGAATATCAAACACCCGAAAGACGATGTGTGCGTTTTTTTTGTATGGAATATCAATTTGAAACGAATACCCATAACTGATTATTTTTCTTGCCAATTCTTGCCATTGCATTAAGCAACTTGTGCGTTAAATCGTCAACTACCAACGAGTTATATGTATAAATCATCACTCTCATTGTTTCCCTATCACACCTGATATCATCCCGCGAATTCAATATCAATAGGCCCTGAGGTATTGGAATTGAATTCTCTAGATGATATCAGGGATTTGAAAATATGAACATTTTATTTTTTATTTTATTTCTTCTATTAATAAGCCCAAACCACGTTCATCGAACCTGTGTCTCGCATCATATCATTTTATTCGTTTTATCAATTCAGTATTACACATATATTATAATCATGTAAGATCCTTTATTTACACAATGATGTCGTGAAACTACTGTTGATTTTATCAGCATACTTATTGATGGGTAAAACGTGCTCGTGTTTTCACTTCAAGTAGATATACATGTCGAACAGGAAATGTTGCATTCTAAGATCACAGTCAACCACAAACACGCACAAAACAAACAATAACTACAAAGATAACAATATCACTGATATATATTGTATATAAACATCGAAAGAAACCCATTAAAATTAAGATTACGAAAACGAATAGACTCTTAATAGTTTAACGAATCTCGCAGACTCAAGGGAATAGATACGACTTTTAATTGTGTCACGGTTGAAAGATATCTAACAGGCAGATTGATATTGCATTGCCCGGCCGGTTAGCCTAGCGGTAGAGCATCGGAACGGTATTTGCGAGAGGTCCCGTGTTCAGATCCCGGACGAGCCCCCAAATATAACAGGTGGTGAAAAAATTGTTTCATAATAGTATGTCCTCAATAGCTCAGTGGTTAGAGCCCTGGTACGGTAAACCAGAGACGACCCTGGTTTCGAGTCCCGGTTGAGGAACGATTTGTTCACCACCTGTTATATTTGGATGCTCCTCGGGGATCTGAACCCGGGACGAAGAGCCTCGACCACAGCGTTACAAAGAGCCTTTACCATATCTGACAACAACCCACTTACTTACATAACTACTACAGCCAAGCTTGATGCTACAGGACACCGTTGGTTGGCAGCCTTAGGGAACTACAACTTCAGTCTGGTATACAGAAGCGGAAAGTCTAACTGCGATGGAGATGGTTTAAGTCGACAACCAAGAGAAGACTGCAAAGAAGTATCGGCTATGTTCCTTGTGACGTGCTCTTGTTAGATCGGAGGACCATATACTCGCAGAGAGTCTAGTTATTTCAGAAAATGTCCAATTAGAGATGGAACCTATAGAGCCAGTACTAAATGCAGTCGACTTCAGTAACATTGACTGGAAAAAAGGAGCAGCTAAAGGACTCTCATATTGCCAGAATCTACCATATTGTAGACAACAAAATACAGTTGGACAAAGATGAGATCAAACAGGAACCTCAAGAAGTCTACAAGTATTTGAGACAGAGAAGTTGTCTGCACATATTGGGGAAAGTCCTATACAGGAAGACACAGACTGATGGTCAAGAAGTAATCCAGCTTGTGTTGCCAGAGTATTACAGAGATTAAAAGGTCTGCATGATAATGTTGGTAATCAGGGACGTAACAGAACCCTTTCGCTTGCGAAGAAGAGGCTTTTCTGGCCGACCATGGATCAAGACATTGTTCGAACTGCATTAGGAGGAAGACTCCAACTACGGCAACTGCTCACATGGTTCCCATACATAGTTCACGCCCTATGGAAATTGTATGCATAGATTTTTGTCTTTAGAGCGATCTGCAGGTGGGTACGAGAACATTCTTGTGATTATGGATAATTTTACGCGCTATGCCCAGGTGATTCTAACGTGGAATCAGACACCTCAAACAACGGCTAGAGTTTTATTTGAAAACTTCTTTGCTCACTATTATTTTCCAGCAAGATTATACAGCGATCAGGGACGCACTGTCGAGAGCAAAGTCATAAAGGAACTGTGGTATGGGCCATCGTTCAGCCATAGTGATAAGACGTGTTTATGAGAGCTCTGTAACAGTGTAGCAAATTAGCAAATTAGTGTTTACAATAGGATATGTTTGGATATAAATATTATACTATTGGGCACACTTGGATTTAAAATAAATATTTGTTTTAGTTTGACAAAGTGACTTAATCATAGTTATATTGAGAAAAGTTGGATCTACACACACTGTTTTGGACACCCCACTGTTTATATTACCAGTAGTGTTATATGGATACTCTGTGCTTTTAATTCTAAAGAAATTTCAATATTTCTGCTACCATTTATTTCACAATAAAAGCGAGAAACTATTAGCACGTTTTCTTAGAAAATGGAAACCACTACACTTCGTTCAACACTAGATGAAATCAGTACACAGGAAATGGAAAGTAGCAAATGTTCTCAGACTGAGAGTTCAGTAGAACATCAAAGAAATACAGGCGATCAATATGATGGGATCTTCTACATGGTAAAACAGGACGATACAAGGACACACATTACTTTTCTGTCAGATGTGCTGTTCAATCTTTTCACAGCAAATGTCAAGTCAGATTTTAACTTGCCTGATGACATAGATGTCTATAAAATAACCACCAGAGTGAAGAACGTCCGGTGCTTGGTTAGTCTAGATTTAGACAGTCGCGAGCTGGAGGTATCAGGACCCGCTCACCAAACATGGACGGAAAACAATTTCAAACTAAAAATGGGGCATTTAATGGAGAAATGTGTTAATATTACAAATACAAATTTGAAAGAAATTGCCCAGATGAAATATCTAACAACTACTCAGGACAATCTCTCCATGGTAACACCAAATGGATCTAGTACCCCCAGTGCGACATTGCCATCATCAACAGTAGTAAATGAGGAATTAATTCATGCCATGTGTGAATCAATTAGTGATTAGAAGGGAGAAACTGAGATGCTACGTCAGGAAATGGACACCATAAAACAGCAGCAAACATATGCTGCTGTTCTCAGCAGGGGCACCAGATCACAGGTTGAACCAACAGATCGGCTGTTTCACTCACAGCATGCAGAAAACTGCCATACTGGACACCAAACAACTTCCCAACCATCAAAGGCTACATCCCAGCAGGAGATTGAAGTGGTAATCAGTCAGAGACGCTCCATCAGTGAAGACTCTGTTTTATCACATCCTTGCATACACCACAGAGACCACCTGCGGCGCAAAAGTCACCTGTTCGCAATACACAGAAATCAAGTAACCACAAGAAGATTTTGATAATGGGCGACTCTATACTGCATGGTGTCAATTCCAAGAGAGTAAAACATAATGTCCATAAGCATTCTGTATCGGGAGCAACAATCAAAACACTTATAACAGATATACACCTATATGATCTGCAACAATTTGATACAGTTATACTGTATATAGGAGGTAACGACCTCTCAAGAAACGCTGATACTGAACTAATTGAAGAGCAGTATGACCAGCTTATTGCCCTCATCAAGGCTGGAAATGGAAACTGCAAAATAGTTTTGTCAAAACTTGCACCTAGAGGCGATGTTGACGTTCACGCAGTAAACATGATAATTGAGCACTTGTCAGTTCATCACAAAACTGACTATGTTGACAACTACCGTTCCTTTCACGATAAAAATGGAAAATTATTAACCCGTTTCCTGAATGAAAGGGATCATATTCACCCGTCCAAACCAGGAACCAAGCGAGTACTAGCCACTATAAATGAAACAGTTGAAATTGTGCATGACTTTGCCAAGTGCACTTTTGCCGGAAAACCAGCTCAACAATTTGGCCCAACAGGTAACTTCGCAAATGCAAGAGATGCCAGAAACAGGCGTTATTTTCAACCTAGAAAGTGCTTAAACTGTAATGAAACTAGCCACAACACAGACGAATGCAGACACCGGCAACCAGTCAAATGTTGGGCATGTGGTCTCATAGGTCACAAACAGGACGTATGTTGGAACTTTGTATAGGGGCACGGCAATGATGCCAACTATCACAGACACGCAGAAAATCGTTTCAGTGTTTTGAACACGATATGTGAAAATTGTGATTCTTGCATATGTACGTGTGAACATGAGAACAATAACAGTGTGCTTTCACTGCCACATTCAATAAAAAGAAGTCAAACAAGCAAACAATTACCAAAAGTTGCACACTTAACTGATCTATGTCTAAATAAAAAGGGTTTTAATACTGGTCACATTAACATACAGGGATTATCTACAAAAATTGACCAAATTAAATTAATGTTAACCTCTCCTTTAAATGAAATTGACGTGCTTCGAATCAGTGAGACAAAATTTACTAGTGACCATAAAACTGAATCATTCTATGTAGATGGTTTTCAAGTTCCATTTCGAAGGGATAGAATAGTAAACAGAGGTGGTGGTTTGATTGTTTATGTTAAAAATGGCGTAAATTGTACTAGAAGAACCGATTTAGAAGATGATAATATAGAAATTATATGGATTGAGATTAAGCCAAATAAAAGTAAACCATTTCTTATTGGCTCGATATACAGACACCCCGAGTCTAGAGTAATATGGAAATAATATTTTGATGAGCATTTAGAAAAAGTTCAGTTAGAGGAAAAAGAATTAATTATTCTAGGAGATATAAATCGTGATTTACTTAATCCACAGATAAATATAGAATGGTCTAATTATATTTCATCATTAGGGCTTGTTCAAATGGTAAAAGAACCAACAAGAGAATGTCCAAATTCAAAAACTCTCATAGATCATGTTTATACTAATTTTGAAGAAAATATTATATGTGTTAAAGTACAAAAAATTGGGGTTAGTGACCATTATCCAATTGTCTGTACTCGTAAAATAAATTTTAAAGATAAAACAAATACTCACCAATCTATTAAGTATCGGTCTTTTAAAACTTTTGTTGAGGAAAACTTTATTAACGATCTTAAAAGCATATGATGGAGCACACATGAAAGTTATATAGATGCAAATGACTTACTTAACACCTGGGTGACTAATTGTTCAAGTGTTATTGATAAGCATGTGCCGCTTAGAATACATAGGGTTACAAAGCTCCAACAACCTGATTGGCTTAATTCTGATATTTTAGATGCAATAAAGGAAAGAGATAAATGTAAAGCAAAAAATGATGCTCAAAATTACAGAATTTTAAGAAATAAAGTATGTAATTTGATTAAAGAATCTAAGAAGTCCTCTTATGAAAGAAAAATTGAAGAAGGCAAATCAGATCCAAAGTCAATATGGAAAATATTTAAAGAGCACGGTGCCTCCACAAAAACTTCTCAAAAAGGAAATTCTGTAAATCAGATCAATAAAAACAATGAAGAAATAACAGATAATTTTGAGATGGCAAATGAGTTTAATAATTTTTTAGCTGCAAATTTAAAAGAACCTATTTCAAACTCAGACTTTACAAAAGTAAAGCAATTTGTAAATCGCACTGTTCCGGACAACGTGTACTTTAACATTCCTTTCATAACAGAAGAACAAACTCGTAAAATGCTTCTCAGCCTAGATACATCCAAATCCACGGGACTTGACCAAATTGGTCCTAAATTACTAAAATTATCAGCCAATGTAATATCAAAAAGTATTACATATATTATTAATTGTAGTATAAGACAGGGAATTTTCCCAGATACGTGGAAAGCTGCTAAGGTTAATCCCTTATTCAAATCAGGTGCATCTGATAATGTAAACAACTACAGACCAATTTCTATTTTACCAACTCTTTCCAAGTTGATTGAAAAACATGTGCACAACTCATTTGTTGAGTTTTTAAATTATTATAAATTACTATGTAAATCTCAAAGTGGGTTTAGAAAAAGCCACAGCTGCGAAACGGCTTTAGTTCATATGATTGACAAGTGGTTAAAAGGATTAAATGAAGGTAAAATTGTTGGTGTAATAATGGTTGATTTTAGGAAAGCATTTGACTTAGTGGATCATAACATTCTTTTAAAAAAGATGCAGATCTATAAATGTAGTGACACTACAGTTAAGTGGTTTAAATCTTATCTAACAGATAGGAAACAAAATGTTTCCCTAAATGGGGTTCTCTCTGATAAACAGTTAATTACATGTGGTGTACCACAAGGCTCTATTTTAGGACCTCTCCTATTCTTATTATTCATAAATGACCTTCCTATATGTCTTGATGGTACTGTATCTAATACAGACATGTATGCGGATGATACCACTATCTACGATGTTAACACATCAAAAGCAGTAATTGAGCAAAATCTTCAAACTGCTTTAAATACCCTCAATGCTTGGTACCTAAATAATGGTATGGTTTTAAACACAGAAAAAACTAAAGTGATCTTAGTTACTACACCTCAAAAGCGTGCAAGACTTGTTAATAACAAATTATCATTAACATACAATAACATTGAACTGCAACTTACAACAGGTGATAAAATTCTGGGAATGCATATAGATGAACACTTGAAGTGGGATAATCACATTATGTATATTCGTAAGAAAATATCAACCAACATCTGGCTACTGTCAAGAATAAAATCATATATTCCTTTAATTTACCGGATAATATTTTATAAGGCATATGTTCAACCTCATCTAGATTACTGTAATATAATATGGGGAAATACAAAGAAAGCTAACATACAACTGTTATTACGTTTGCAGAGAAGAGCATGTCGTACTATTGTAGGCGACCAATATACCACACTAAATGAAGCACTAGTTATCATTAATTCCCTTAATATCGAGCAAAGGATATTTCTCCAAAAGGCAAAATTTATGTATAGAGTATCAAAACCTGCAGTCCCGTCATATATTTGTGATATGTTTCATCCTACTGTTATCTGCTTACGAATTAAATTATATAACCCCAAGACCAAACAAAGAACTATTTAAAGGGAGTATGTCATACGCTGGAACAATTGTGTGGAATAGCATTCCTTCATATATTAGAGAATGTACTTCTTTAAAAAGCTTTACATCTAACTGCGTTAAATGGCTGAAAACACAATCATAATGTAATTATTGTAAAAGTATTATTATGTTTGGCAGTTTTAGATAATTATTGACATCTTGTGTACTGTGTGGTATTTTATTATGCACACCATCACCTCAAACCATGTATATAATTATGTATATATTATAAGAATGATGTGTGCATATAGTTGTAAATGTGTGTGCATGTGTGTGTATTTGCATGTATGTATGAGCAATATTGTAAAGGAAATATCACTGTTTTGTTATATATGTTTTACATTGTACATGTATATGTATGACTTTGCAGAGGGCCCCAAGGGAGATTAGTGTTGGCTAATTGGGTCACCCTCTATAAATAAAGACATTCATTCATTCATTCATTTCATTCATATGTTAAGTCGCTAGTGTGTGCCTACAATGCCACAAGACATGAATCAACAGGATATTCACCCCACTATTTGCTATTTGGATGGCAACCACGTCTAGCCATAGATGCTTTCCTGGGGATTGAAGATCCAACAAGCAAACCAGGATAGAAAGCCAACTATGCAGAGAAATTGAAGAAGCGTACGGAGTTTGCTTACAAAATTGCAACTGCGACAGCTGCAAAACAATCCGAGCGATACAGGAAGCATTATGATGCCGGAATAAGACATTCGACACTAGAGGTGTGCGATAAAGTTCTGCTCAGGAAAGTGACTCCGAAAGGTAAGGATCCATACATCGTCACAAGTATACCAAATCCAGAAGTTTCGGTGTACTGTGTGAAGAAAGAAGATGGTAAAGGACGTGATAAGGTCCTACACAGAAATTTACTTGTCCATTCCATACATTGTGGATGCAGAACAGAGAGAAACCCCACCAGATAGACCTCTTAGAGCAACTAGGGATAAACCCCAAAACGAAGACAATCTGCCAGAACAGATACTCACAGAAAACAGAGCTCAGGATAGTGGCTCACAGTAGACCTGTACACAAGCCCCGTGTACGTATACAGAGACCGGAGCAACCAGTCAACGATACACACGTTGTCTGTGAGGGTCAAGCCAGTTCCCAGTCTGGTAGATCAACTGTGTTAGAGAATACAAGATATCAGCCCTATTCGAATTTAAATTCAAATAGGCATAACTCACTTAACTCTACTGATTTTCATTTTTCAGATAGAAGTCAAGCCGTTTATGAAAATAGTGACAGAGAGTCTACTGGTAGTAGAAATTATACGTCTACTACAGATAGCACTAATGCAGAAAGTTTTAATGTTTCAGACGTTCCAGTGGTAGCTGGGAGACCAGGCAGACCGCAAAGAACAAAAAGACCACCGGATAGATATGATGAATGGGTTGCGTCAATTAGTGCAAAAACAGAATCTCTCCCAAAACCAGAATGCAGTAGGTTCTATGGTTATTGGTAGTCAGGAGAGAATGTCACAGAATGGGAGAGAATGTCTATTCTGATATTGTATGCATCTGTATTTTATTAATATGTATTGGTACAATGAATTCTATAATTTTGCTTAGTGTTTCAAAGTGGCACTATACCTTTAAACATGTAATAAAAATGTGTAGAGTACCTTTAAACTTGATGATTATGGGTTACTAACTTTAAGTGAAGAAGTTATGTCATGTACCTTTAATTAAACATTTTGGGTTCCGTACTTTTAATTTAGCAATGTTGGATTCTGTACCTTTAAAGTATTTGAATTATGGAGGTACACCTTTAAAGTAGTCCATTGATTTTTATTTCAGAAAACATGATTATGTACTTTTAATTGTACTTTTACGATTTCGGTTGCATGTGGTACCGTTTCTGCTATTATTTCAAATTGAAAGATTCTTCATCATGATCACTTTCATTCTATCTTTGTTAAACTTCTTAAAAATATTATCAAAAGAGGTTATGACCTTATCATTTTGCAACGTACTGCATGCTTGGTGGTGGACCCATTTACAGTTCGCCACTATGCTTTCCTCCTTAATTGTTCAATGACCGGACAGGCTGTCGACCCTATGATGAAGCCTACCTAAAGCAAATTGGGACGGTTGCGTTTGATGTTGTCTATGATCTTTCTTGTCTTGCCCTTAATGGTTATTCTCTTGTTGCTCTGGCTTCTGCCAAGTCATTGAGTACCTTCAATGTGGCTTTCTAGGCTATTGTATTTTTGTATTATATTTACACGGGCATATTGTGTTTTACTTATATTGCCTATTGATGCTGCCTTGTTGGTTAGAGATTAGATCATGGCAGGGATTTCTTTATTTACACTGTCCTGTTTTAAGGTCATTTATTGCAATAAAGACATTTGAATGTTGAGTTTGTTTTATTTTAATTGTTTCACTACACATCACTGTTATGGGGAAAGTATAAAAAGGTGGGATACAAAAGGGTATCATGTGTATGAATTAATTCAAATGTGTAGTGGAATAGTAGTTAGTTATAATTATAGGGTAGAAAAATGTCAGGAGCCATTTTCTTCTACAGGGGAGAATGTCAAGGGTTAAATATTGTCGGTTTATTAGTTTTAAAATAAGTATTCCGTGCACGCCTGTTTTAATGGAAAACATTTAGACTTCGGTCATGCGTTATGATATCGGCAATTGACGATATGAACCGCGGCAATATAACATGTGCATAGGTAGGAAACTGTCTTGTCTTTGTGTGTGTTAATGTCAAATATTTTGTTTTGTTACATGTTGAGGAATGAATGATGGAATGAAAGAAATGCTTTGATTGGTTGAGAATTACTAACTGTCTTGGCATCCGTTCTTTTCTTTCTCTCGGGGGACATACCGAATCCGCCATTTTTCATGAGAGGAGGTATCATAATCATGGAGAGACAATGCAGTTTATATTGAAAGAGTAGTTTTCTATAGACGATGTTGCCATGTAACGAAGTAATAAATAAGATCGAACCTACGCCAGGAATTGGCAGTTATTTTACCCTGTGACAATTACAAACTGTGACCGTTCTATTATGGGAATTGTAAAGGGTTTATCTATGGTAAAAAAAAGCACTGCAATTGAATGCAATAGTCTTTACTGTCATATAAAGCATTATTAAGTATACATCTTTTTCATACAGTTGTTGTCATTTTGTTCCCTATAAATCAGTAAATTTTCATATTTATAAATATCCCATATATGTTCATTTAACACTGTGATTTCAACAGAAACTTCATATAAGCATATCTTCTTTATTTATCATCCGATTTTGATTATTCTGTCACCCTTGTTCAAGTTTATCAGAACTCTCAGTAATAAAGATGTTTGACTGTGTCGCTACATTCTCTTTAAGGACTATTGGTCTGACATCTTTGAAAAGAATCCAAAATTGATGGGATATGGTCAAGTAAGTTTTTAAATCAAATACGTATTTTAGGCAAGATCAATGTCGTCCATATAGTATATGATAGTTATTCAACACTATAAATTATATAGATTAAAACAATATTCATATTCCCAGTTGGTGTTTCACTTCTCCAGCAGGTTTTCGTTTCGGCGATAGAACTTCGAGAAAGATCTACGTAGTTTATGATAACAAAAACCTTGCTGAAGAAGTTTACTTGTAAAAAACTTGATTTCGATAAAACAGACAAATGTTATCGCGTAAAAAATATTTACCTATGAACGTCTGACGAGACAGTATACGCTGCAAGACGACGTCCAACCAAATAGGCACGTATTGTCAAAGGCTATTAGGTCTAACTAACAAGCAAGGCTAAGTGCTAAAATCGTAATTATATAGCTAACCAATGATTATTATATTGTCAATATAAATATTCACTCGACAGGATTACAGTGGAATAAGTGTGTTGTTTACGGTTATTTCCCGATGCTGAGTTCGTTGGCGATATTATCGTATATGTATATATACATATGCGTATTTGACGATTCTTATTGTATACCCAGCCTGTGAATTCATTTTATAATTTAAAACAAATACAAAAGTTGAATACAAAAATGTGCGGCCAAGAAATCTTTATTTTAGACTCTTTTACCATTGTATTTAGCGGTTTAGCTGTATGAGTACGCATAGTACCTCTCATGTTCCAACATAAGTAAACTTATTGATAGGGGAGCATTTATCTGATGAAACAACGTCCCTAGTCTGCCCAGTGTGTCTTCATAAGGGACTGTGGACACTCGTTTGCATGGCAGACACGCCCTCTACTATCAGACTGGTTTATTTCTTTCATTATAAATTACCAAAAGATATATTACAGTCAATATTTTCGCTGTTATTTTCCGTTAATGTTAACTGTTTGTTACACTTCAGTAAAAGACACGGTGTACGTCGTATCAATTTATTTTTATAATTACAAAATACTGACTTTTTTTTTAAAATATATACTATATATCTCTGATAAAAAAATGTCCAACGCAGTCCGAGAATTAAACAAGGATTATCGCGGTTGTACTCCGACGACAAAATCACTCTCGCAATATGATTGTAATGCGTAAAGAAATATAAAAAGATCGGACAGGGAAAGTAGCATTCAAGGAGGACAGTCAACCACAAAACACAGAAACAAATACGCAAACAGACAAACAAGAAGGCAAAAGCAATAATAAATGCAAATGATATCACAAACACAAAAGGGTTGACAATAGGGCTACCGCCTTGAAACGGTCAGTGGCAAAGTAGGCCACTGGGGGTTTAAACCGGTTCTAGGGTGCACCAAACCTCACACTTACCTTACTGTTATCCCATTAAAACAGGACAGTGTAAATAAAGAAATCCCCGCCATGATCTCTAACCAACAAGTTAGTTGAAGGTAATCTATATTTAGGCCCTTTCGAAAACAAATGCCGAATACGTTTATCAACAATATCAAAATTACCAGTGATGACATGACCTGCTGGAGCATAGCAAAATTCTGATGAGTTGCATTCACATTCCTTAGGAGTATTATGTACTATATCAAGGTCAGAAACTATTTTGTTGTAGTTGAAAATAATATTTCTAATAGGCTTTTTATACTTATAACAAATCACAGGACTTTCGGAATTTTTGAAATATTTAGGGATATAATCAACTACATGAGTATTCCGAAAAATACTAGGCATGTCAATGAAATCAATACCTTTATTAATATATAGTAGCTTTAGAAAAAGCCTGACGTGATCAGACTCCTTGTCAATATGGGGTCGGAGAACATGTTGTGTGTAGCTTTGAACTATGGAAGCAGTGTTATACAAGGGATCTGTACGAATGAAAATGTTGTCGGCTTCCTCGTCGATCAACTTTAGTGAAGAAATGGACGAAGAGGTAAGCCGTGAAAGCATAGAGAGCTTTCCAGACTGTTTAAAAATATTATGTAAATCAGCGACAGAAATAATTACACGCGATTTACGTTTGATGTTACCATTACGCCTAAGACCATGAGACCTAGATTTACGCTTTCGAATAGAAAATATCAATATTAGGATCTTTAGAAATATTTCCTTCTTGATAATTATTGTCAGTAAGGCCGAGTGGATAAGGTGTCTGTAAGTTTTTCGTCCACTTAAGTTCTGCAATATGTCTAGCTTTTATTTTGGAGGTTTTAGTAGCATCATTATCAAAAAATATATATTCAACCGGTTGAACAGTTACGTAATTAGAAATTATGACCTGACTGACGAAAGTGTTGTTACAAGTAATTTTTTAACTTTTTAATATTACTTTCATTATATTTGTGTTCACGAAATCAAATTTTTAAGGAGTGACCTGTTTGTCCAACATATTGTATACCGCAACGTGGTGTATTTCAAGTCAGAACATAAATGACGTGAGTAGTACGTCAATCAACATTTGAAGCTAGACATACATTAAACAATCTACCATTAATAGCTGATTTAATGGTGGATTTGCACGATATATAATTGCAACAACTGCACCTCTTAGCATTGCACTTATAAATGGAGGGAAACACCCTGCGTCTTGAATGAACTAAATGATATCTGAAAGGAGACTTTATATGGTATTTCCTCAAAACAGGTGATCCTAGAGGAGTTACGGAAACTTTTGAGCCATTATTAAAAATCCTAGTAATATTATTAGAAGGAACATGAAACGAGGTTACCGAATGAAGATTTAAAGGTGTAAGGCGTACATATGGTTTAGGTCTAAGAAATGGAGAGTTATTTTATGGAATTTGTATTGATGACGCAGAGTGTAACCGAAGAGGTGAAAGATTTATTTTTAAAGTTTTAACTAAAAGACTCATAATTGTTTTTATGAAGAGTAATACCATTCTGTGAAAAGCGAAATAAGGGCCAATAAGTATTTATTAGAGATACGAAATAGAATCGTATCAAAGATTAATAAGAAATAATATTAGTAAACTTACTGACTGTTAAAAAAGGTCCAAAACTCACGTCAGTGTCTAATACAAGATAATGAGGAAAGTTAAGGAAATAAAGAAAACCCTAATTTTAACAAAGATAGTATGAAAGTGATCATGACCATTAATCTTACGAAGTTTATAAATCACATCACCATAGAAATCAGGTTATGATAGTCCTTGTCGCAGAAGAGTTCTTAAATTACTTTTATATTTGGAAAGAAGATCAGGGTTACGATAATACAATTTTGCAAAGGTTTTACGATGTTTATGGTAACGGTAAACCTGATTGAGTAGCTTTTTAGTTATACAAAGATTACGAATATTAAAGACCTCAACTCGAGTACAAGCTCTTGAAAAACGAATAAGTTGAGACACATACCCCCCATAAGAAGTTGCTCGGGGAACATCCCCATCCAAGTGGGAATAATTAACCATGTCAACATTAAAATCATCTCTCTTGTCATAGATTATTTCACCATTTTCAATCGAGAGATCTAAATCAAGAAAAGAAGAGTTATTATCAGATTTATTAGCTTTGTTAAGCTGAAGTTCTTTAGGATAAATATTATTAACCATAGTTGGAAAGAAAGGGTTGTCAATGTTCAATATGTCATCCAGATACCGTAAGTCTTGTATTTAAGTGATGTCGATTTTTATCTTGATTTAAATTAATTTCAAACCCCTTCATAAGATTAGCTAACACATGTGTGTTTAATAATTGTAAACAGCTTGAAAAGTGCGCGGGAGCTTGCATAGATGTCTATGAATACATACGTTACGCGATATAATGTGGTTTGCACTATTATACTGCATTATGGATATGTTGTCCTTAGTGTCTGATTAATTAAAAGTATGATCTATAAATCTTGCTTAAGCTGTTGAGTTATTGAGTTTTGATGATAATCTTCCCGTCGTCAATCCAGCAACAATGTCTTTGTCACAACATTGTTACTGAAACATCTGGTCAATTTTTACAAATTTTGATCAATATGTATTCGACTTTCATTATTTTTCCTCATCAAAACATAGGTCGTTTAAAAACCTATGGTATGCTTCGTATTTGATTTTATCCTATATAACGATATCACAAAAAAAGAACTTCGTTGTTCACATTTCCTGTTTATGTCTAAATCATGTTATAATTCACTTTTAATGAACATCGAAATTTTACTAATTCTCCTTTTTCAATTATCGTATTAACGATTGCAAACGCACACATGTGTTACATGTACTAATTCGACTGCAATATTTCGTATTTATCGTGTTTGTCCGTTTCCAAAGGTCCACTCTCATACTCCTTTTTTAGCATCTATCAAGAAGCATGTGCTTGATTTCCATCACTGAGACATATTATATTCGCGATTGGAGATAATTAAGATTTGAACAGCAAGACGGATTAATCACACAAAACAGTATTTAACCCAAACCCAAATGCATTATTTTACATGCAAATTAAAATATTATCAGAGGTTATATATAGAGGATCTTACTTGAGTACTCATTCATTATTGAATTTATTAAACGAATTGGCAACATTTTTGCTAACGAGTTTAATAAATTCAATAATGAATGAGAACGAATGTTAGATCCTATTTATCACATAACTTACATATCGACTTTTATTGCATTTTGCCTGTCGCTTTAACACGCGAAACCGACATAAACCATGGGAATTGGATTATAGTAAGTATTGATTTTTTTGACAGCGCGTACTGTGCTTATTTGCATAGATATATAACAAGTGGTATATCGAAAATATAAAATGGTGTTATTCCACTCCCACACCATAAGTTATGTGATAAATAATAAAACACGCTATATATTTTAAAACACGTTATAGGGTATGAAAAGACATGGCCTGGAACTGATAATGAAAATTGATGTGACCGATCTTAAGGCTTCCTTGAAGAATAACATCTTTATGATAAGTGATTAACGCAAGACCTATCTGTGCGTTAGCCAGTAACCAAACAGGGTCAACCAAGCATTCCTGGATATGGATACGGTAGCAGAATAAAGCAAATCAACAGCACGTTTCGGGTGATTTCACCACCCGAAAGAATACGATCATGCGATAATGGCATAGCGCTGTAAGACACTACATTGACTCTCCATTTACCAAAGCCCGAACTTAGGAATATGTTCTTAGGGAAACAGGCAGACGTCAACGGTATCCAACAAGATGTCTCCGACGTTTGCAATGCGGGCACAACCTCTTCATAAACAGACATCAAGTAGGAAACATTCGAGATCAGACAAACCAACACGAAGTTTATGGTGACACAGGTCAGGAAAATGTACAAACAGAATCCAAAGAAAGTCTGGCAATACATCAAATGCAATAGATATGGCATTTCAGGAGAAATCGTTTCAAAGAAGGTTTTTAATAGGTGATAACATTAGCAAAACAAAAATACTAAACACACAATTCAAGTCTGCCTACACCAGGACAGATACATCATAAAGGTCGCTGCTCCTAAAATAAGATGGAAGACTGAGACAATTCAATCCCCACAAAGTGACACACACGGACTCTATACCCTCGTTTATCATGAAGGAAGAAACATATGAACGGCTCCAATCCTAACTGTACTAGCCCTTTTTGGACACAGTGTAAATTCCAGAAGACTGACGCAACACATGTATAGTTCCTGTTTTCAATAAGGGAGAAAAAGCACCTCACCCATAGAAGCGCCAAAATAGACTTTGTGACAACCAGCATGGGTTTTGGAAAATGCGCTCTTGCGAGACCCAACCGATTGTCAAAAATCCAAGACATAGCGAAGAACCTTGAGAAGGGTAACCAATTCGATGTAATCCTACTCGACTTCGCAAAGGCATGCCACGAAGCCCCCATTCACGCCTTCTATACAAATGGACGTCTACAGTTTAGGAGGGTTAATGCATTATTGTGTAACAGAAAGCAACACGTATGTTCTCGAAGAATGCCACTCTTCAACTGCAGAAGTTTTTTGTGGATGTTCCACAGAGACAAGTACTCGTCCCTGTACATTAAGTGTTCGGCCTACATTAATAATCTGTCCTATTCTGCACATTTCCTAACGTTAAAATCTTCGCCGATGACCCACTACTTTTAAAGACCATCACAAACCAAAATTAAACTGACCTACTTTAACAAGACCTGTCAGCCCTGGAAGAACGGGAATGTACGTAACTGATGTCTTTCATCGCCACAAAATACATCGTCCTTAGAATCGCACCTTCTAAATGTAAGAAAATCCTACTTGGAAATTGCATTCTCCACGGGAAGACATAACAAGTAGTAGTATCCAGTAAATGTGTGTTTAATTTTTGCAATATTAACGGAGATGAAACACTCAACATTGTCAATTATTTAGATTGTGGTGTCACATACTGCATTGCTTAATAAGTATATAACCTTCTCACTGTTGTTTTAATCATAATATGTGTTCTTGCAAAGATATACGATACCCCGCAATTATATTCGCGAAAAGAGTATTACGACGCAGAACTGCATTGGCATGTGGGGGCAATACTACCATACATAGCAATGACAGCTTCCAAGTCTGTACTTATTTACTTTTACTGACGTCATGATAGGTAAAAATGAAGTTGCACACATGTTTGACATATACAATTAAGACTATATTGGTCCAACATTTAATGGACATACATGTATTAGTATGGTAAATAGCGTTCGTGCCATAATATAATACTACATTTTTGCCGATAACGATAACCCAGAGATTATGTGTTGAGATGTTACATATACGGTACTATACGTTTGGACTTGCATGTTGAAAGAAATATAAAAAGAAAGTAAGCAGACAATGTAAGTTTATTTTCGTACATATGTAAATTGCGTATTTATACAGTTTTTAATAATGTCTACTTTACTTTAAGGTGTCATAGCCCTAACCTGTAGCTTATACACATTAATAATGTACCAAGTATAACCTTGAGGCAAACACGTCATATATACACCGTTTCTAACAGACATCCAATTCAACGCTATTTAATAACGTCGCTACGTTGAACTGTTCGAATGTCTGGAACAAAAATCGGACATATAGAGAGTATTCGAGGAAATAAAGGGAATATCTAAAAATAGGATTATGCGAATTAAAGTTTTAACGTGGACATTTTTTGATTGGCATAATCTCACAATTTCAAACATGTATCCAGACATGACAGGACAAATGACCCTATCATTTGCAGCACACAGCACACTGCATGTTTAGTGGTTGGCCCATTTATAGTTCGACAATTTGCTTTCATCTTTGATTGTGCGATGACCGGACATATTTTGGAACCTATGATAGCGTCTACCTAAATCCTTATAGGACGCTAGCGTTTGATGTTTTGTCTTTAATCTTGTCTTGTCGTACTCTTAATGGTTTGTTCTCTTATTGCTCTTGCTTCTGCCAAGTCATTGAGTATTTACTTTGTGTGGATTTCTATGCTTTTTATATTATATATACATGATCATTTTTTTTATATTGCCTATTATTGCTGCCTTGTTGGCTAGAGATTATAAACTGGAGGGGATATCTCTATTTACACTGTCCAGTTTATTGGACGACAATAGGGTAAGAGTGAGGTTTGGCTCACCCTAGAATCTAGTTTAAACCACCAGCGGCTTTTTTGCCACTGACTCTTTCAAGGCGGTAGCCCTATTGTCAACGTTATTGTGTTTGTGATGATGAATGCTACTTTTCCTGTTCGATTTTTATATCTACTTTTTAATGTGTTATCACATATTCTAATACACCCGCACTATATAGCCTAGTTTAAAATATATCGTTATATTGAACGATATATCACTGTAATGTTTGCAACGTTAGGAGAATAAGCATTGCGCATTGCGCATTCCGCATTGTAACGTATGCAACGTTAGGAGAGCAAGCAAAGCAATGCGAAAGATTTCAGATGTGTGCGTTATTTTCACATTTTAGGGGTATTAGAATAGAAATAGAACATCGTTTACGGTGAATTATCTATAATATATCACGGTTTGTCGTTCAAGTGTAAACAATAATTTCACTCGGCCTTCGGGCTCGTGAATTTCTTGTTTACACTTGAACTCCAAACCGTGATATATTAAACGATAATTCACAGTAAACGATGTTCTATTTCTTAATTTAAAAGCATTATTTAATTACACTCACTACATTTACTAACAAATGCTAGTCGGTTTTAACTTTAAAATGAGTATATTCTCATTTGTGGATTGTCAAAGTAAAGAAATGAGAAACATTGGTCCTATAGAAATTACCGTACCTAAACGCAATTGCACCGTAGATATGCACTCTACCACACTGAGCCGTTTAACTATACAATGAAAAAGACATTACATAATATAAAGAGTGGTGAAGACAGGGTTATCGACTTAGAACGGTCATAACGCCTACTGGTTAACTTAAATCGATTTTAAGTGTACACAACCTCTCTATTACAAAACAAAAAAATACATAATTAGAAACAACTCAGGGTGTATCCAGAATTGTACTGAACAACCACAGCAGTTGCAGCCCAAGGGAAAACCAATCTAGAAAACACGAAGTACGAAGGTTTATATAAACCTGTAAATTATGTATCTACTGGGTAATTGTTGTCACTGGAGCTAGACATACGATATAACAGCTCTTGTTAATGAGAACGAAGAACAGTATACCGTTACTGCAACAATGACAGCTCTAGTTAATGAGAACGGAGAACAGCATACAGTAACTGCAACAATGAGAAAAAAAAATCGTAAATTGGCACGAATGAAAAGTGAACTGCGTTTCTAAGATGTAACGGAAGGTATTTTATTTCAGATAACACCTTTACACGATTTATACTTAAGATACTTTACAATTTGTGTAGTGCCGTTTTTATACAGTATGGTATATTTTGTTATCTTTTTTTTGGTCATTAAGATCATAAAGATTGTTCAATGCATTATTTTTCATTGAACTTATTTAGACTGTGAAAATGCTAAAATACACTTTAACACTTTATAACACTGAAACTTATTATATATATAATTGCATGCTTATACAAACGTTATATTAGCAATATTCTTGAGAAAAAAAACACGCATATTTACGTTTTCGTGTGTTGAATAATCGGGTAAAAGGGTGGATACAAAGATCGAACAGGAAATATTTACAGAACGTAGTCAATCAAAAACACGCTTTTGAAATGAACCCAAATTACAAGAATACATACTCATTCTGACATGCAGTATGTGACAACTAAAAGGAGTTGAAAATAATTGTAACGTACCGCCTTAGAATGGTCCAAGCCAAAAACAAATCCTTGGGATGAAAATCAGATTGTAGGGTGCACTTGGTGTACCGCAGAGTCTGTATAGTCGTCATTCCTTGTTTAAAAAATGTGTGTTGCTCAATCATAGTGTACCGATGTAGTATCCAGTAATTTTCTAATAAAAGCCATCATATGTGTAGGACGGGGCGCATTACAACATAATAGAATATACTGTTTGCGTTGGTATCAGTGTATGTAATTGAAAACACTATTCAATAACATCATTTTCTAGAACTGCATACTTTGAGAAAACTAAAATGTATAAATCGGTTCCCGTGTTGACAGCTATGTGGATTTTAAAGCATAGTATTTGATAACATTTTGTATTAGCAATACGAGACATTTGATGTATTCCTTTCATTATGTTGCTTTAATAAACGTTATGCATATACACCCTAGACCTTTGTTTATGTCACATATAGCATTATATACGAATTCACGTTTTACTTCTATAATTATTATTCATATTATACCTGACTGCATGGATTTGTTAACCACGTCCTTTCAAAATGATGTATACATATACAAATGCAAATACCAACCATACTCACTATCTTTATCCATATCTTTAACTTTAAAATGTCATTTATGGACGTCTGATCTGTATCTAAATAACGTGATTCTCTTGGTGCTGAAGATATTTTAATGTGAAATAGGATATTTCCTCTAATGGACTTTTTGTAAAGGATACAGTTGAATTATGCAAACCACAATCTCTGCTCAAATTCAAATATGAACGTTTAAATATAAAACTAGACTTGATATTGGAAACGTTTTTGTCTGTCAGCAGTTTTACAATATAATAGTAATAGTGTCATCAAAATGTATGTCAGAGTATTCAATGAGTTTTTCATAAAACTCAATTAAATGTTACTTGCGAGGACTTAGATGTTCATCTTGTATGCATGGTATTTTTTAGGTATAATTATTTTGTTGACGTAAATGTTACGTCACTGTTATTCCAGTTGGGCATGTGTGTGTCTGGTATTGTTAAACTGACTTACTGTATGGACACTAGATTACTGTATGGCTGTACGTGGTGTGACAACGTCGGTTAATACTTATCCATATATATGATAAATAGTAAAAGAATAATAAATACAACTCAGGAATTTCCGCTGTATATTGTATGACTTTGTACTTTATATTGTCATAAAATATGCTGTTGTTAATCGAATGGTACTTGGCACATGAAACAGTTCCTTTCGAAAAAATACTAAACCAAGACATATAGCACCAATTGGTACCCCTTCAAGGTTTCATTATTGATAGGCAATGCGCTTGACTTAAGCAGGTGAGCAAACTTATGATGGGAAATGTTGCAATCTCTTTATATTCAATACAGTACTGAAATGGCTCAAATGTTCAAAACGGAACTTATTATAAACATTCATGAATTTCGTGTGACAAGGTGATTAACAAGTTTACAACAGCATGGTGGTTGTTATCCTTTTTTACAAAATATTTTGGGATTTTTCTAGTATAATAAATGGTAGTATATTTCCGAATTGCGCTTCTTTTTTCCTTTATTATATGTAAATGTCACTGCCACTGTAATGTAACTTAACCTGTGCATCTGCCAGATTTCTGTAGAGTTGAAATAAAAAGGATTCCGTAATGTGCATTCCACTGACGGTAGATTTTGTCAATTTTCGGAAAGATTAATTTTCTCAGGTTGAACATATTCATTTTCAACGGTAACAATATGTTTAAATTCAGTATATCTGTGTTATATACTGCACGTCCACTGTAGTTTGATTTCAGTTGGATTTCATTATGCTGGTCAATTTAAATTGCAGGTGACATTAAAAGGTAGTGTTTTGCCTTTTACACCAGAATATATAATCGTGTAACCGCCTGATGATCGCACGAGCCTAATCAGAATTATTGAGTGTGATCGATTATTTATAATACAGGTCATGTATTGGTGTGTGCTGTTGCCTTGTACACGTTTTCTGTTGACGGTGTTATCATATACAAACGCATCAATAACCCAACCCTTCTTTAAAAACTGCATCGGATTCTTTTTCAATTAGTTATATTTTAAATTAAATCATTTCAATAGTAATAACGAAACAATATCCCATTAAAAACACAATTTAATTTAATTCAAACCTTCAACACATCTTTATCGTATTTAAATTTCATATTTGGGAAAGACCAAACTCATAACCAAAACGAAATAATTATTGTTGTATCGTGTTTTGATTTATCTCGAAATTATTAGGCGCTTATTAAAATATTAATGAACAAAACTCATCGGTGGTAAATTTTTCAAATGTTTTTGTTTTCTTACTCCAAGTTTGATTCGGTGGTTTCAGATAAAGGCTCTGGATATTTTTTAACCACCCATAGTATATGTTGTCTGCTTTTTAATGTAGTCTTTTGACTGTTACTTGTGATGCGAAGGCTCCATAACCGTTGCTCCCAACTAAATTCCATTTTGTTTATTTCGCTCTTCGGGGCATAAACTTTTATTAGATACTGGGACCATACGACGCTGGACATATAATGATGACATTAAATAGGACATGTCCATATCAATACTATTGATTTTTATTAATACTGAGTTCTGCTCAACCCGGGGCTAGGGGGCGTGAACGGTAGCAAGCATATTTCACTACCGTTCATGAGCAGTTTCAATCAAACCGAGACTGCAATATTTCATATTTATCGTGTTCGGCCGTTTGCAAAAGTCCTCTCTCATAGATTTCACAGATGGTGGTGAATACGTATTGCAATTCTTGATGTTATCATGCTATTAACAAGTTATGTAATACATGGAGATCCTATAACAAGTTTTCTCTACAATTGCGTCTGTAATAAAGATATATAACTGCATAAGGTAAACCGGTTACGTCAATAGACTTGGTTTTAACAACATTTATTTCGTAATGTTCACACATATATTAAATACAAATTATAACAGCACGGATCTGAAAACAAGCTTATCAAAGCTTATATAAATTTATCTCCTTTTAGAGAAGTCACATTGTGATATGGCTAAAGTAACATAAATATTTTAATCATGAAAAGTAAGAAAATAAAGCAGGATAACATAATCAATGATAAGGAATCAGAATGGTAGCTGAGTATAGCTGAGCACAAAAACGAGAACATTAAGAAGCTACATATTCAAGGCTGCTATTTTAAGAAAGTTGTTGTGAGGAGAACGAGGAGAAATAAATGGTAAGAAAAAGAGAACAAAAAAAACTCATGAAAATACATGAGCATACAATTCAACACCGGTGTACCCTAACAGCCCCTCTGCAATGAATGGCCTCAATATACTTAAGCACACGTGTCATATACGTCATTCAATTCATTGAGTTTAAAACGATAAATCATTATACATGTAATCAACATGGTTAACTGTAGCTTACATTCGAGGTCTTTCACATGTGCACAGTATGGATAATTTAAATAATAAGAGGTTTATTTAAATCAAATCATGCGAACTTGATTGAAACACATATGATTTAGTCATGGAATTCCTTCTTTCTTTTAAATAATTGATTGAGTCAAAACTAATGTTATCAATACATACTGTGAAATAACGTAACTTGTGAATAGTCTAAATACGAGGTAGCAGTAGTTTGTGAGACAAAATATGGTAGAGGCGAATATCTTGCATGAACTATCGGATATAAATGTTCAAATGTGCCTCTTTGATTACAGGATTGAGCCACGTAATATATCTTATTCAGAGGACTCAAATGATCAATACCTCTGTGTAGTGAATTCACGTATACGTTTAGTTTGACTCAGAATTACATGCTTGCGATACATTACTAGGATAAACCTATGTAATTTCCAATGAGAGAGTGTATACTTATTTTAACCTAATGTATACGATCTGAGAATAGGACATTTCGGAAGCTAACGAACACAAGCGACAGAAGAAAATAGCGAACTTGGTTATATTTTGTCTTTCATGAGTGGTATTGTAAAATGCGACACCCGTCACTGCACCAGATTAATTGGAGTGCTACTTTAAAGCTACCACAAATGGGCCCTATGATCCCAAAGGGTTAGTAAGTAATAACATTACTGATTCGCAGCACGAGAACAGCACTTATCGACCGTTAGTGCGAATCTAGCAGTTCATTCTTAATTTAACCGACACGGCTTCTCCTCAAACATTCGCCCAGAAACTAAGAGGGAAAACAAATAGGTGGATATTATAGAACTGCGATAGTTGACATAGACAATGGTATGTCAGAAAACTGCAGGAAATTTGTGATAAAACAATAGTCTTATTGAGAAAATGAGTACGTCAGACACATTATTTATTTAACGTCAAACAGATATACAGAATCGAGTTTGTTTCTATTTACAACTACACAACACAACTACTATTAAACATTTAAGACAAGTGATATACAGAGGATATTTGTTTGTTTTGAGTGAATATAGGGTTTATTTTCATCGAGAAGTGAGAAAATATTTCAGTTTTTTCACATCAAGATAAATATAAATCCTATATTTATGATATTCAAGACAAACAAACAAATAATATTTTTGTTATATACTAACAACTTGGAAATGTATGCAGAAAAAGAAAATTAGCCAAAACAATGAAGCCAATAACGTGAACAACGTAAACAACGTCAACAGTTGCAAGACGTCACTTATAAACAATGAAAACATAAGTTTTTATTTTAATCACAAAATCCACTATTTCACTGGAAAATATATAATAACATGGACGTATTAGTTTACAAATCTTACTAAATCTGAGATGTATGACTCCAACATTGATATGTGTACGGAAATATATAAGATTTTAATAAATGTAATATAAAAACAAATTTCACTATCAGAAGCAAAGAAAAATCATAAATGAACCTACACTACAAAATATCGCAAATTCGATTTTATACATTTCATCATAATTATATACCCAACAGAGCAAACGAAACGCTCTAGTTTTTCACCTGATTGAGTAAAATGTATTTGAGCATAGGCAATTTGAAAAAAAAAGGTTTTTCTTAAGAAATAATATTCATTATTATACCTCACATAAAACGCCCATGCTAAATCCTCATAGACAACAATGTGTAATTAATTACTATCTTACTCGAGGGTGATAGTACAGGGTGATAGTAAATCGCAGAGTGATAGTAAAACAAATCGGTGACGTCATCGGGTCAGTATTGAGAAATAGCTCTTTTTAACTCATCATAAATTTAAAAATACTTGACCTATTTCAATAAACTACCACTCATTTTCTTAGTTAAGTTATTTCCAATCCAACGATATAACTCACATAGCAACTTTAAAAAAATGGTTTCGAATACACAGCTTCACAAGCAGTGGAGCAGTCTATCAGGCAAAGTGAAATCTGTACTGAAAATGAATCTTATTTTTGCCCGAGGGGTTTTCGGTATAATAAAATAAATATCACACTCGGATTTTAATCGGGCTATAATCATATCCTCAGGGTGAACATTCTTACTATCACCCTCTCATGATATAATATTTATATAATATCGTATGGGATTCTGCCGCGAGACAAAATGTTGACAACCTCGATCAACTATTCATCAAATTCGAGTGTTAACAAATCACAGTCTATATAAGGGACCTTCAAATGGAACATGGAAGGCAAGTTCATTTTAAATTGAGAGTTGTTCCAAATATAACGAGGTCTATGTGTCAGTATGATTGGGATAACACTATTGAGTAGGTATATCGGATAATGACGAACGATGTACCCTTGATTAATATCCACATATTTGCAAGGGTATGACGTTTTGCATTTCATTAAAAAATCGTCAAGCGTTAAATAATACTATAAGTAGAAATGTAGAATTCATTGACCAGAGTCAACTAAAACCACGCAAGGAAACAAACAAATAATTACAAAAGATATGACATCACAGACATATAATATAATATAATATAATAATTATATAATATAATCCCGTACCCCGGCCCCAGCTTAATCCCCTTTCGCAAAGAACCTCCAAGTCATATTAATGCCGACCGTCTAGAATTCTGGCAGCAAGGATACCAACATAATGAGTTTCTACTAAACAGCTTTGGAAATTGCTTCGATATGGGCTGTAACGGGACTCCCTCATGCTGCACAAAAATTTAAAAGTGGCGTATCAAAACCCCGAAATGATTGACAAACACATCGATCATTAAATAAAAAGCGGTAAGATCGTGGGCACATTCATCAATCTGCCATTTCTAGATTTTCAATTATCTCCGACATGTTTAGTCAAAAAGCGAAACAATCCCGGCCAATATAGGCTAATACATCATTTAAATTATCCACAAGGTAATTTAATCAACGCTGGCATTGATCAAGAACTCAAAGTTATACACTACGCTACGATGCTATCGAGGCAATTAAGTATTGGTAAAGGATGTTTTATATCTAAATGTGACATCAAATCAGCATTCCGTGTTATTCCGGTCAAGCCAGAACAATACCAATATTTGTTTTTCAATGAAAAAATCAATTTTATTACGACCGCTGAATGCAAATATGCAAATGGGATGCGCATCATGATGTCAGATTTTCGAAGCGTTTATTCGTGCTCTCAAATGGGTCGCAAAAAGAGAAGTTAAATATTCCGAAAGTGATTCAAATGTAACGTCATAATTTCAAACTCCAATGTCCAACGAACACGTTGCTAATGGAAGTAAGACTCTGTCTGGACAAATTAGTTCGATGCGAACGCGTAATTGTTCGGCATCTGTCGACATATAAGATCACACTTAGGGATCTTCAATCAATAATTGGAACATTAAATGTTTGCGGTAATGTAATACTGTCAGGAAGGACATTTCTCCGGTCATTAATAAATCTCACGCTTAACGGCAAAAAGCGATATTACCGCGTCCGTCTAACAAAACTGTCGAGCAAGACCTTTTGATTTGAAAACCATTTTTAGCACCTTACAATGGAAAAAACTATTTTCCTATCAGACATGCTGTTATCGCCTGATTTGAACTCCTATTGATGCTGCCTTGTTGGTTAGAGATTAGATCATGGCGGGGATTTCTTTATTTACACTGTCCTGTTTTAATGGGATGACAGTAGGGTAAGTGTGAGGTTTGGTGCACCCTAGAACCGGTTTAAACCCCCAGTGGCCTATTTTGCCACTGACCGTTCCAAGGCGGTAGCCCTATTGTCCACACTTTTGTGTTTGCGATGTCGTTTACTTTTATTATTACTTTTGCCTTCTTGTTTGTCTCTTTCCATGTTTGTTTCTGTGTTTTGTGGTTGACTGTCCTCCTTGAATGCTACTTTCCCTATCCGATCTTTTTATTTTTCTTTTGTTTACAGAAGACAGTGGAAAGCGGCTACGGGGCTGTATTTGGTTAGCACTGTTTTGTCGAAGTCTGGAACGAACAATGGACTAACGCAAATATTACATTGCAGGAATTTTACCCCCTTTTTCTGGCTGTGCAAATATGGGGTAAGTCCATGAGCAATAAGGTTCAATGCAGAGGCTCATTGGACAGACTCAAAAATGACGGCCGACGTATCCATTCTACGACACGACATAGACGATCTATTTAACAATTCGCTAGCTACGGGTTTTTTATCGGTTTACCAAATAGCGTGTACTCAATTAAGACTTTTCTGTGCGACATTTAAAATCGAATATTCAATACCGCTGTCTTGGCAACAGTGGTTTTGTTCATCGCGTTCTTGAAAAAAAAGAGTATGTTTGCGAGTACTGTGTCCTAGTACCCAACTGATACATTCATAATAAAAACATTGATGAATTCATACCGCAGGCTGCATCCTTCCACTGATATCAGATTACCAATAACATTGCCCATTCTACATCAGTTAGTGGATTCTATCCCACATATTGCCGTGGGAAAATGTACGTGGCTATATTTATGCTAGCATTTTACGCCCTTCTTCGCGAGAGCGAGATAACATACAGCTGCGATATTGCAGAACCCAATATTATTTTTTTTCGATCACCACTTGGGTGACCCGTTTATTCTCCACGTAAATAGGTGTGTGATGGGTCGGGGAGGAACATCCCACCGCACACCTTACACATATAATTATATATCTTAATAAATTTATGAAGATTCATATGAGCACAAAGTACAAGCATGTTATCATTATTCAATTAAAATGTAAACAAATAGTTATACTACATGTTGCAATAGATGCAGTTAATATTTAATATAAATTAATATTAATATTATTAAGGGGAAGTATTTTAGCATGTTAAACAATAGAAAAAGAAAAAGAAAAACGTAGTGAAGATCTAAGTATTCTTACTCTGTATGTTAACCCCCATGCAGCCCCTCACAACAGGAAACATATGAGCATTGATTAAAATGATATCAACTTTAAACGTATTGCGGTCTTGGTTCAGCTGAATTGGCCTATGTAAACACTTTTTATTCATATAGTATTACCTTTTATCACATTCTTTGGTGAATATTTCATACAATGAATTACATAACATTACAAAAACTCATTTTGTAATAAGTATATTTTAGGAAGGTTCGAAAGAAAATGTCTTTGTATTTTTTCCAGTTTCGATAGAAAGGTTCTAGATTGTTGTAAATAATGGCTATTTCTTTAAGTGTTTTATAACAGTACACAAGTCTGTTTTTGAAGGTTGCAATACATAGTGGTGTATTTAGTCGTTAAGAAGAAAATATATAGTACTTGATTTCAAGTATTACACTGAGATCAGCTGTAGACATTATTTCCATTGTTAAAAATAAATAACTCCTCAGTGAATGGAATAAAAACACTTATAGTATATAACCAATTGTTTACTTCATGTAAAATGTTCTGTGTATTAAGACAAGACCATACAAAATGGACCAATGTTTCTTTCTGGTGACATGTGTGACGTAGAGGGCTATCTATTGCATTTATGGTATGCGAGTATTTTCTTTTAGGTAAAATTCTATGGATAAATCTAAGTTGAAACCACTGTAATGTAGAACTAGAGGTTGATTTGAAAGTTGCCATGTACATTTTCTTCCATGTTTTTTGCTCTTATAATTTTGTTCCCATTTAAGTTTAGAAGAAGGTTGTTCTGTATTTTTATTAAGTATACAGTAAAATACTTTACTTCCTTTTGTTGTTTTTAAGAGGGGTGTGATATTTAGTGGCTGCGTTGGTTCGAATAATTTCTGAGTTATGTAAATGTATATTATATTGTTGTTACCTGCCATGGATTTAATTGATGCTATACTTACATTGTAAGTCATGAAATATATATGGTACTAAATTCATCCAAGGAATAAAAATGTCCATCAGTGTTTAAAAAGGTCATTTATAAGATAAATTCCCTTGTCATACCATTCTTTCATGAATAAGGTTTTACCTCCTATAACCAAGTTTGTAATATAATATAGTGGACTTGCCTGAAAATGTTGATTTGTTGATATAGTATTATTTTCTATGATGTTATAAAAAGCCTTTAAAACATCTCTCCAGAACATCTTTTTCATTGTAACTAATTTTAGCTGTATGTAGCTCTTCCCAAAACAGCATAAATTTTAATATTAATAGTGTTAGTGACTATACGGTGCTATGATGCCACCCACTACTACATGTATTGCTAATGAGTCGTTTTATCCATGATGCTTTTAACCCAAAGATAAAAGCTTGCAAGTTAAACCACCTTCAGAACATTGTTTGATTACGACAGATTGTTTGATTTTTGCTGGACCTTTCCACACAAATTCGTATACGATGTTGTTGATAAGTTTAATCGTCGACTCATTTCGGTTGGGGGAGACATAAATAAGTGAGTAAGTTTTGGTATTAATAAAGTTTGAATGACAGTTATTTTTCCAAGAAGGGTTAGGTACATAAGTTTCCAAAGCGTAATGCTCATAAAAATGTCCCCAGAGTTAATGTCCAGACATAACATAACTCAAATAGTGTGTTGTTTCTGTGCAGCCGCCATGTGAATCATAATATATGACATCAAACAAATTCCAAAAAGAAAATCCAAAGAAATACCTAGATATGTGGACGGAATTTTAATTCCAGTACAAGCTGCTTATAATAACTTATTGTGCAAAGTGATGCAATTATTATCGATGGTCATGGTATTCAGGTACTTTACCATAAAAAAGAATAAACACTTGGTTTGAAAAGTATAATATACTCATAGAAAGAGTGCATACACAAAGAAATATAAAAAGATCGGACAGGGAAAGTAGCATTCAAGGAGGACAGTCAACCACAAAACACAGAAACAAACTCGCAAACAGACAAACAAGAAGGCAAAAGTAATAAAAAATGCAAACGACATCACTAACACAAAGGGTTAAAATAGGTATACCGCCTTGGAACGGTCAGTGGCAAAGTAGGCCACTGGGGGTTTAAACCAGTTCTGGGGTGAACCAAACCTCACACTTACCCAACTGTCATCCCATTAAAACAGGACAGTGGACAGGACAAGTTCACATTGTGACAAACTATAAAATATATCTGTACACATACATAGAAAACTATCAAGGCATGAACGACAAATATTTACCTTAAGATGCTTTTTTAATACCACTCCATGTGTAAACGTTATGCTGTTGTTTATACATGTAGTTATTCTGTTTCATAATCTTTCTTAAGGTGATGCAAGATTATGATGGTAATGCACATGGTTCAGCATAAAATTCCAAACCATTACTGAATGTAATGCAGCAAAATGACAATTGCATTGTGAATTTACATATTGTGGCAAATAACACATGACAAGTTTATTATTAATATATTCGCCTATATTTTTAAGAACATTTTGTCTGAAAATATGACAATATACATAATATATTTTCATTTTAAGATTATACAACTGAATACAAACACATACTAACCGACACGCTATAACGATGTATATATAGTTTAAGGCAAATAAGGAAAGATATTGCCAAAGGTCTATATCGCTACATACACAAATTGCAATGTTTTTAAAATGTTTATCCTAAAATTCAACAAAACATATTGCAATTTGTACAACCAGTGTAAAACAAACCATATACTTGACCGTTACTTGTATTTTGATTTTATAGTTAAAGGATTATATATTGAAATCTACAGTGTATAGACCATAGATTCCGACTATGTGTCTTTGACCGTACTTTAGATAACATACACTCATTGTCTACATCTAAATATGCAGCTTGTTTTGAAAATAAACACTAAAATAGGAAATCCCTTGGACGTCACGAATACAAACACAAGTGAAAGTATCAGACTCAATGAGATTGGTTTAAACATATTATATTGCCAATTATAGGTAGATCCACACGTTCTTGCACAATTAGTGCAATACACGTAATATGGCTACTGATCATTGTTCAAGATAATACAAAAAACAAAAAACACAAAAAAACACATGATGATCATTATCATTATCATTATCATCATTATCGACAATTTTCATAATCACTTTTGTCATTATAATTATCAATCTTCATGTATATTGCTTGACTGAGGTAGAATACAATGCAACACCTCTCACGACCCTGGTAACGACTTACATGAATTTCGGCTTTACAGCCACAATGAACGGGCCCGATAAGCAAACAGGAACTGGAAGTAATAACGCTACTGATTCACAGCGAGAATACATGTTTACGGCAGCCGCACAGCAACTTCAACTCAAGTATGGGTAATGCAGCAGTTCATATTTAAAAATAGTTTTTCACTTTAGCTCACAAGACCCTAAAATGTGTACCTATTGTTTAAAATTACTTTGCATATTACCTGTTGCTCCAAATGTCCCAATTATTGAACCATTTGTTTATAACATTTTACTATACCATACCCCTTGCAGCATTTGACCTAAACTATGACCCAATTATTTAAAAGAAAATCATATTAGTATATATTAGCTCAAATAATCCAATTAGTGAATGGTTAACACATCTGTTTATAAACATTTAATTGTACCCCAAGTTGCAGATGATACATTTAACATTTCCTCCAAAGCTTATAATCCAATCAATAACCCCATTGCTTAAAGAGTTTACCATATTTCCCATGTCTCTGTATGTTTCATTACTGACCGTAATTTTCATAAATATTGCCTTTTGTATGAAGTAATATTTATCATTTTTTATTTTTTTTTTAATTTTTTTTAAAAAGGACTTTACTGTTACCCAGTTGTTTAAAGTATTAACAATAATGCTTTCTTTTAATATGTTTAAACCAAATATTGAATACATGAATAGATAAACTAAATTCAGAATCATCAAAATAATGAACTGATAATTAAATTATAATATTCAGCTTATTTTAAGTAAAGACCAACATTTCAGCTTATGTTAAGTGAAGACCAAAATGTTAAGTTTAATTTAATAGATCCATATCGAGAAATTTACCCAGCACTTAAACGATATACATGGAGAAGAAAACATCCTATTAAATAGGCTAGACTCGATTTTTTTCTCATGTTTGAAATACTTTTCTCATTAGTAAATAAATGTACAATTGAACCATTAGATTAGATGAAGCAAAACTTTTCTATCAACAGTTATATTGTTGTATAGATTTAGAATTAAATGACATTAATCTTGAAAATGACCAAAAGGACTATGATATTCCAAAACTTAACAAAGATGAGTCAAATGAACTTGAAGGACAAATTACTTCTGATCAAGCTTCCGATGCCCTTAAGTCAATGAAACATAATCGCATCGCAGTCCTGGTACTTGAGGATTTGGATCCGATTTTTATAAAGTTTTCTGGAAGAAATTAGGATATTCCGTTGTAAGATCAATACATGTTCGATTTGAAAAAGGAATAATTACCTGAAAACGCGTATTCCTAAAGAAGAAATATATTGATATTTATATCTTAAAAACTATAGACCCATCTCATTATTGAACTGTGTTTATAAAATTGCTTCAAGTGCTCTAGCTAATAGCATCAAAACACTACATTACTTTCTAGGCTATTTTTTTATCTATATATACATGAGCATTTTTGTGTTTTACTTATATTGCCTATTAATGCTACCTTGTTGGTTAGAGAATAGTTCATGGCGGGGATTTCTTTATTTACACTGTCTTTACTGGGCTGACAGTAGGGTTAGTGTGAGGTTTAGTGCACCCTAGAACCTGGTTTAAACCTCCAGCGGCATTTTTTGCCACTGACCGTTCCACGGCGGTCCTTGGGGATAATAAAAGGCTTATATAGGATATAATGCACTATGCAGAAGAAAAAATATACCTGGTTTACTCTTATTAATTGATTTTGAAAAAGCTTTTGACTTTATTTCTTGGAACTTTATTTGCAAAGTTCTAACAAACTTTGGATTTGGAAGTTCAATAATATCATGGATGAAACTGATCCATAAAAATGTAAAACTGGCTGTTAGTCAGAGAGGTAACTTATCTTCATGTTTTACTATAGGACGTGACTGCCGTCATCGCCTTATATTGTTATACTTTGCGCTGGAATTCTAGCTATCAAAATCAAAAATAATAAAAACATTAAGGATATTCCGATCGGCAACACTGAATATAAATTATCCCATAGCCGGTTTGTTTGGTCTCTTCCGGGTAGAGAAGCGCCAAGTATAGAAGATGATAGAAGAAGGCAGAGCACTGTTCTAATCGAACATACATCGGCAGAGGTAGAGGATTTGGGACTAATCGAACACGCATCATTCCGAAGCAGAAATAATCAAAGTACAGAAAGACTGTGATTATAGGAAAATTAAAAGCTTCTTAATAACCGAGGAAATGAAGTGGGGTTATTGGCATGTGGCATGTCGAAAGTAAGGAACAGATTTCTTAAAAGTATATATTTTATGCAACACATCTGTTGCTAACTTTCGACATACAACATGCCAATTAACCTCTTCGTAATTTCTTGCTTTACATTTCCTAATAACCACAGTTTTCCACTACATTTATTACTTTGAAATTACCATTTTATAGATATGGTGACTCGGTAATCTAATTTTATCATGAAAACAAATTACACAATATAATGAATCTGACATTTTTCTGTTTAATTAGGTTATTAGACGTGAAATCACCCACTAGCCCAGTATTATCTGATAATATCTGTCATCAGTCTTCGACTGAATTTATAAATGTAAACAATGTGCCTTTTTACAAGATAGAAGATATAAAATTGTATTTAAAGTCGGTATGGCATATAAATACAAACATTAGCAATGATGGGAGAAATGCAATCTCTATTTCCTACATACATGTACAAGCAAGTAAAAGTGATTTTAAGAGTGACTTTGAGCAGGCAGAAACACATGCATGTAAGATCCTATTCGAACATGAGAGAGACAGAGAGAGAGAGAGAGAGACAGAGAGAGAGAGAGAGAGAGAGAGAGAGAGAGAGAGAGAGAGAGAGAGAGAGAGAGAGAGACACACACACACACACACACACATTCACAAACACACACACATACGTGAAATGATATGTAACATGTTTAATAAAAGAATATGAAATGAATTTGTTTAATACTATAGACATGTGACCAATGATGTTATCAACGTTCAGATTGTTTGCGCTCTGTTTTTTTTTATAAGTACACCTCAGTAAGTGTGCAAGGGGTTTCCGCCAGAACTCGAAACTGGATCTCCTTTCTCGAAAGAAAAGCATGCTTCCTTACACTACAGAAATTGGCCCAACAGCACAAAACTGATTGTACCAAAACTAGCCAACATTAATTTAAATTTGAACGTATTTAAAATATGTTTATATTTAAATTAATTTTGGTTTGTGTTTATATCAAATAAATGTTTACAAAATAACCGTCCATTCTAAATTGTAGAACTGTTGCAAAAATACTTTAAATGTAGTTTTGCATGGTTTATGGATTTTTAAACGTCTCGAAAACGATATCACATATTAGGTTTAATCCAATGATATAATTCTCTGTATGCAATCTGCAGTCACTAGTGACCGATGCATGTGAGTCGAGGTCTGACGAGTTTATCAGGGACCTGAGGTAAAAATGTCATAAAATATGATCATATTAATAATCTTAGTGTAAACAAAATATCGGTATGTTTATAAAACAGGACTAGATAACAGAAGATAATCAAGTCATATAACTTAAACAACCAATACTCCTCCAAATTGTTCGGAACACCACTACCTAAGTATATATTATTGTAAATATAAGGTACCTCCACCCCACCCCACCCCACACTCCCGTATTTTATTTTGTTTCTCCATAACCCCTCCTTCCCCACCCCCACTTGGAAAATACTGAAAAGGCACCCACATGGACAAAATGTTAAAAATGATCCATGATTTTTTATTGAAAATACCCCTCCCATCCCTAACCTAATATGTTCTAACCCAATGCTTTACCAACTGAGCTACCCCACCGAACAATGCTACATTGTTCGTCTGTATTTTGTATTATGTAACTATCAGCTACCAGTACCAAAAAGTTTCCTACATGATCTTAGTATTGAGTGTTTACAAATAAAAACACACTGTTGTGATCGCTATAAATGTTAATAGTATCTACCCATAGGCAAATGCATATATGTTATAAATATAGAGGTATGGTATGTCTGTTGAGCCTGGGATCCAGGGGCCTGTAAATCTAACCATCCTTCATATAACTTTTTAACAATGACCAAAAACTCATTGGAAAAAAAAACAATAACTTTCTTTGTAGGTGTTTCACGTAATAGTCAACCATTTCTTGCTTGTTTTAAGGCAAATGTCACCGGGATACTGAACATTTCGCACAACAGTAATTATTTTATCTAAATAGCAACAATACACATTTGTCGACAACGATATCTCTGCAATTAATCTAAAAAATACAATTCTCACACTCACGTATCTTCTTTGCTGCTCTTCTCTGCCGTCTCTTCCTATTTCAAATCGGCAGAGACGGCAGAGCTTCCGAGAAGATAAGAGGTCCGAAACGAACAATCAGATAAGTATCTTCTCTTCTAAGAAACAAACGAAGCGGCTACCAGTATGCTGGTAATACCTCTGCTTTCCTTGATGGATCTCAACAAGCTCTAAATTAAACCGTTAAGGAATTATCAAATTATGCTAAATACTCTGGTCTTGAAGTAAATTTTGATAACACACAAGTTATATGGATTGGTTTAAAAAGTCAGTAGCGATATAATAAAAACAAGATGGAAACTGACATGGGGTAAAACTGAGTTCAAGGTTTTAGGAATTACATTTAATATTGACTTAAACAAAATTTCTAGCATAAATGACAAAAAAAAATATTAAAGATAGAAAGACATCAAAATTTGGAAACGAAGGGTATTAACACAGTTATAAAAGCATTGTTACTTCCAATATTAAACTGTTAATGTTTCGCATTACCAAATCCAAATGTAATTATCACTACAGAAATAAACTCATTATTTTATAACTTTTTATGGGAAGGACCTTCAAAAATAAACATAGAGTACTTGTCAAACATTATTTTGAAATCGGGTTATAAAAGATAAATCTTAAGGCATTTAATATGGCCACTAAAGTTACATGGATAAAAATAATGATCTTAAAAGAAGGAATTTGGATAAATATAACAGAAGAACAAATGAATATAAAAGACATAATAAACTTAGGAAACGATCATCTAAGTTTATTAATAGAACAAATAATAAATCCGTTTTGGGCAGATGTACTAGAATCATTTAACACATATCGAACTATTAACAAACCTTCAATTGAAGAGGACTGTTTGAAAATCTGTATATTTCTAAATGAAGAGATTTTAATTGGAGGCAAAACCATTCCATTATTAAGCATGGTATAGAAAGGAATTATTCATATTAATGATCTATTTAAATACGGTGGGAAATTTCTCTAACAGTTGGAATGTGAACAAAGATTTGAATCGAAACACATTTTATTCGATACAATGGTGTGGTAAATGCAATTAAACGTATTTAATGAAATATAATATTACTCTAATTGAATCAAAATGTCAAAATCCTCTACTGCCATATCATATATGCACTATATTGAAATCAACAACAGGATGTAAAGATATGTATAGTATTTTTAATGAAAATGACGATACACCTTTAAAGGCAAAATGGGAACAAATATACCATATTGATAGTGAAACATGGGAAGATATTTACAATGCACCTTTAAAAATAACTACAGTACATCCGTACAATGGTTCCAAATAAATAGTAATCATAGAATTATTTTAACTAAATAATATTTGTATACAATTATAGATAATACTCTGTGTACATACTGCCAACAAGAAGAAACTTTAATCAATATGTTATGGACATATCAAGCAACTCATATTTTTCTAAATCAAGTTAAAATATGGTTATCTGCCCATAACTTTACATTACTATTTACAGAAGAGCTATTTATTTTAACATTGGAAATGCCTATTCTCCACCTGATTTACAAATTATACTAGAAATTAAATTCTACGGATATTCATTGAAGCACTTAAATAAACCCGTGTCAATCATCGCTTTACAAAACAGACTCAGATACCAGTATAAATATCTTAAATGTATCGCTACCAAAAGCAATAAAATACATTTATTTACAAAAATGTGGCAAAAATACATGAAAATAATAGTTTAAATCATTAAAACGCACTAAAAAACAACAAACATTTAACTGAAAGACCAAGATGCTGAAAGTTGAACATTTTTAAAATGGACTTAATGAATAAAAAAATGGCAATCTAAGAAAACATATTCTACTTCAGAAAACTTTCAGAAAACTTAGTGAGTCTTCTGTACCCGATATGTACATGTATATTATATATTATTATGTATTTTTTATTTTAATTTGTTACATATTTATAATATTTATAAAAAACATACCAAAACTCATTTTATAAATTGTTAACCTTGACATAATAAAATGCATGTTCTGTTTATATGTATCAGAAAATATGTATTAATGTATCTGAATAAATGGTTTATCAGAAGATAACTGAAAAAGAAAGCTCACAAGTTCTCGTATGCTTACTAAACAGGTAAAGGTTACAGCTGTTTTCATTGATAGATGCTTAGAACGGGTATACATAGTGGTAGTAGTAGTAGTAGTAGTAGTAGTATGGGTAGTAGTAGTAGTAGTAATAGTTATAGTAGTAGTAGTAGTAGTAGTAGTAGTAGTAGTGGTGGTGGTGGTAGTAGTAGTAGTTGTAGCAGCAGCAGCAGCAGCTGCATCAGTAGTGGTGGTGGTGGTGGTGGTGGTGGTTGTGGTGGTGGTGGTGATGATGGTAGTAGTAGTAATAGTAGTAGTAGTACTTTAACAAAACTGGCTTAATATACAGATAGTAGTAGTAGTATTAGTATTAGTAATAGTAGTAGTAGTAGTAGTAGTAGTAGTAGTAGTAATAGTAGTAAGAGCAGCAGCAGCAGCAGCAGCAGCAGTAGTAGTAGTAGTAGTAGTGGTGGTGGTGGTGGTGGTGGTGTTGGTGGTGGTGGTGGTGGTGGTGGTATAAGTAGTAGTAGTAGTAGTATATTAACAAAACTAGCTTAATATACAGTTAGTAGTAGTAGTACTAGTAGTAGTAGTAGTAGTAGTAGTAGTAGTAGTAGTAGTAGTAGTAGCAGCAGCAGCAACACCAACATCAGCAACAATAGTAGTAGAAGTAGTATTAGTAGTAATAGTAGCAGTAGTAGTAGTAGTAGTAGTGGTGGTGGTCGTACTGCTGCTTGTGGTGGTGGTGGTGCTGGTAGTGGTACTATTATTATTATGACAACACTAGCTTTATATACGATAGTAACTCTGTCATCTGCCTACAATAATCATTAATCGAGATAATCATTCATTTAAACAGCTAAAAACGTAATCCCCGTAAACACTTTGGATTTGCGTGTTGTTTTCACTTTCGCAATATATGCTCTCTTTTAGATTGCACTGAGTTCTTAATTTGTCTCATGTCGTCTAAATTACAAGAACATATAATGCTTTCAGACATCACCGCTAATAACTTATTTTGATTGATGTATAAATGTCACCTCGACATGAACCGTTTATTATGTAACACTCTGGTAAATTAAGTATACACCATCTGCAGTCGATGATTAAATACGTTACTTGATGATTTTGAATGTTATATGGATAACACTTGTTTTTGTCAGTATCCCTAATGTGTCATAAACATGATAAACTACTTATCTTTATCTTTATTCACTCAAATCATGCAAACATGACAACATGAGGTTACAGTAAGAATTTGAACAGAGATGAAACTTGACACAAACTAACATACAATGGAATAAGAAATGTAAAGTGATCTATGCGGTAGAGAAAACGTCAGGCAAATAAGGTTTACTAAATTTCTCTATTTAAATTTTAACATTATATTGTTTATAAAAAGGCACATTTTTTGTATTCTGACTTATTTTTAGTACTTATATTCATAACTTTATGTAGACTGTTTATATTTTTATTTTTCAAATACTTAGGTTTTAATCAAGAGTTTTCTACTTTCTGAGAAATACGGACTACGTAATATTGATTTATCGAAGTGATGTAGACACACACGATTTCTTTATTAACATGATGTATATACATGTACATCTTTGTTATTTTCTCGACATAACAGTTGTGTATAGGCTAGGAAACTTAAAACCATATGACACCTGTTAAATTACAAGTAGGAACTAAACAACGTATTTGCTTCAGGCTTGTTGCATCATTATGAAACCATTTAAGAACGACATACGATGAACGTCTTTGTTGTGCGACAAAATATACAGACACCAGGGACTCACCGATTGTTACTTGTAGTATTTATTCTACATATATCAAAGAGGGCACATCAGCTCTCCCATTACGTGGTGCCGCCTTAATTCCATTAGACGATGGGAAAACTTATATTAGCAGGATTTTATAACGGATATGTCGTCAATAAAACACGTTTAAAACATTTTTACTGCAAGAATGCGAAAACCTGCTTAAAATTAGCTAATAAATGTTTTAATTGTACAATATGCAAACTTTTAAGCGGAAATTAAGGTTTTGTTTCATACTCCAGTCAACCCGTTTTCACTTCTTGGAGAAGGGGTTGGACGGGATATGAAGTTAATACTCGGACCACGTAATGCGTATGGGTCTAGGGTCGGACTTACATTTGAGAAATACTGATATGATCTATTCCTTAGAGCCTAAACATAATGAATGAGCCTTAAAGGTCTCACTAAACACTTATTTCCCCTGCCAGTCGCGGTAGGTAGGTCACACTCTTACGCTAAATAAATAGAACTGTGTTATTCCGTTCTTGTTTTTTTCTTAAATATTCACATATTTGCTCTTATTTTGTTCCAGGTGACAGGAATCCGACACGTTCATGATTTCGTACAGGTTTGGATATGTCTGAATGTGTCTGAGTTCATATCTGAGAATCTCAGACTGGATATTGATACATTTGAAAATGAAAGTGAAATCGACCAATTCAACAGGGTCTGATTTCCCTTCACTGATGGATAGTTGATGCCATTGAAGCATGTTAATTTAGTTATTTTAGAAGACTTTAAACCATTCTTATGGAACATGGCTTTGGTGGTGTGTGGTTAAACCAACAAAGCGATAATCCAAAATAGTTTTGTTTAATTTTTAAGAGAAGAAATATTGATTGTTCTATTCAAAAATGGCAAGAAAACTTTAATAATAGTGATTCCTTGTCTTCGTATAAAAACATGGTTTTGCATTTCAAAAATATACTGACGGTCAAAAAAAACGCTTTAATCTATATGTTTGAACTAGTGTATTATTCGCAAACCATTTGGAATACAAGAAATCCGTGGATTCACATGTCTCGACTAACGGGGGCTGGACTTAAAAATAAAACGGTTAATGATGCTTAAATGAGGTTATAAACATTTTAGTAACTAAAATCAATGGAGTTTGCCGTTTGCTGAGATGACATTTAAGTGCATTTGTTTAAAAATAAAATGCCATTTTATTACAAACTAGAGGCCCAAGAGGGCCTGTGGATGCTCTACTGGCTAAAACGGCTCTTACATTAACGTTGTCGACATAAAATTCCCATCAGTAGTTTTGTTCAAAACATTGGATAAACAACAGGGATAGGATGGCCTTAGATCGCTCACCTGGTAATTATGCTGTGTCTAGTCTGGCATGGGTATTTTTTAATTTATCCCACTTCCTTCTATGAATGAAATTTTATAAAAATGAGTGGGGGTGGAGGGGGGATGGGGGCGGGGGGGTGGGGGGTTATATTAACATTTTAAACAAATATGGTAAAGATCAGATAAAAAATGAAGCAATTACAGAATTAACACAGGAAAATACAATATAGCATTTTTCAACAAATCAAGGGCCATAGCTAACAAGATCTAGCTGGTGTTCGAACTTGTCCGAGGTTTCATTGATATACTGCGATTTGCACAACTAGACATCATACTGAGGCTTCCTGCCAAATTTTGTAGAAAGTTTAGGAGGAGAAGCGCCGACAAGAAATTTAAAGTAAAAATGTGAAAGTGCCATAACTTCGTCATTAATCAGCGAACTGGAACAAAAGCGTGACATGCACATCTAGACATCTTACCGATGCTTCCTGTCAACTTTCGTCGAAATCCAACAAGGCGTCTAGGACGAGTAGAGCCAACAAAAAATTTAAAAGTAAAAATGTCAAGGGGCCGTTACTTCATCAAAAATCAACGAAACGAAAAAAAAACGCAATAGGCTCAACTAGAAATCATAGCAATGCTTCCTGCTAACACGGCATTAACATCAAAAAATATTTTAAAAAGTAATTAAAAAAAACAATGAAATAAAATAAAATATTAAAAAAAACACAATTTAATTTTTTTTTTTAAAACAAATAAAAAAAATAAAAATTAAAACAATCAATAAATAGAGTTTAATAACCAGTGTTTTTGAGATACGGGAAAAAAGGCCCCAATATAAGAATGAGTGCGGAGCACGAGTTCTTATATCGGGGAATTTCTCTACCGAGAGAGATATTTTCAGTATCTCAAAAACACTGGTTATTAAACTATATATTACATAATTTAAAATGATATTTTATTAATATTTCTAATGATTCACCCATTTTTACACCAGTTTGCACGAGAACGCCAAGACGACATTACGTCATACAAACAAAACAAGTGGAACCGGAACTCTTCGTTAATTTCCGTAATCGTTATTTCCTAGTGGCGGAATCTGACGACGACGTCCGTAAAACAATCGGAACGTCATTTGGCATTCCCGCCACTGACTGCAATGTTCCGTACTATTTCCCAGTAGAGCAAACGAGTAGATAAAGCTTTTCTGTTCCCTAGTATTTCCTATACAAATCACAGAAAAATGTGTAATATATGAATCTATCAATTTTAAATTAATAATAAAAAAATAAAAAAAAATGAAAAAATGATAAAAATAATCAAAAATAAAATTAAAAAAATAAATATACTAATAATAAAAAACAAGAAATATCACTGTAAGTGATAAATGCTCCCGAAGTGTCCTTTGACCTCTAAGTATGACCTTGACCTTGGAGCCATGGACCTGGATTTTGTGCACGAAACGTCGTTTGGTTGTGGTGAGCACTTGTGCCAAGTTATTTGAAAATCCGTCCAGGCATGCAAAAGTTATTGACCGGACACGATTTGACCTTTGACCTCTAAGTGTGACCTTGATCTTGGGGCCACAGACCTGGATTTTGTGCGCGACACATCATTTTGTTGTGGTGAGCACTTGTGCCAAGTTATTCGCAATCCGTCCATGAATGCCAGAGTTATTGACAGGACACAATTTGACTTCCGACCTCCAAATATGACCTTGACCTTGAAGACCTGGGTTTTGCGCGTGACACATCGTCTTGTTATGATGATCAGTTGTGCAAAGTTATTTTAAAATCCCTGCAGGGGTTTGACGTTACGGTCCGGACACGAACTTGCGTACCTGTTTTGACATATAAACTTCAAGTGTAACCTTGACCTTTGAGGTACTGATCTGGATTTTGCGCGCGACACTTCGTCTTGTTATGGTGATCACTTGTGCCAAGTTTTTTAAAAATCCTTGCAGGGGTTCGACGTTACGGTCCGGACAGGAACTTGCGTACCTGTTGTTGACCTATGAACTTCAAGTGTGACCTTGACCTTTGAGGTACTGACCTGGGTTTAGCGTGCGACACATCGTCTTGTTATGGTGATCACTTGTGAAAAGTTAATCAGTAATCCATGCAGGGGTTTTGAAGGTACAGTCCGGACACGAACTGCGGAATGACGGAATCCGGACACACAGATGGACGGTGCGATTACTATAAAAATAAACTAATAATGAAAAAAAGGCAAAACATCTGGTAAAGTTTCGTAAAGATCAGATGCAAAATGAAAGCCCTATCGTATTAACGAGGCAAACTATAGCATTTTTTAACTAAATCAAGGGCCATAACTCCGCGGTTACTAGTCCGATCTGGTTGCACTTGTGCGAGCTTTCATTGATATTAACAATCCGTTAAAGGTTGTTAAAGATCGGATGAAAAATGAAGGCCCTTGGCCAGTAGAGCTAAAAATCATCAGCTCCAGAAAGTAGGTAAAGGTCATAGATGAAATCCATGCATCCAAAAATATGCACTACCCAAGAAACAACTATGTCAAAATAGAATTATGTTTCCTTCCAAAGATTAAGCTATAAATTCGGTTTAAAACATCTAGTGAATAATTATAGTTCATGAGAGAGTGATGTAAATGTAACAATTAAATTTATCTGCCCTTGCTTGGATGGTGAAGGTCATATCCACATTTTCCTTGTCACGTTGCAATGTACCACTCAAGATACAACTATAAGCAAAGTCTGAAAGGTCTTAGTGCATACAGTTTGTGAAAAAGTGACCTAAATGCAAAAGTTGAACTTAAAAATTATTAAGTTATCTACCCTTTGCTTAGAGGGTCAAGGTCACTTCCACATTTGCTTTGTCACGTTGCGATGTACCACCCAAGATACAACTATAAGCAAAGTTTGAAAAGTCTAGTGCAAACAGTTTGTGAAAAAGTGACCTAAACGCAAAAGTTGAACCTAAAAAATAATAAGTTGTCTGCCGTTTGCTTGGAGGGTCAAGGTCACTTCAACATTTGCTTTGTCACGTTGCAATGTAACATCCAAGATACAACTACAAGCAAAGTTTGAAAGGTCTAGTGCATACATGTTTTGAAAAAATGACCTAAACGTAAAACTTGAATGTTGCCGCCGCCGCCTCCGCCGGAAAAGCAACACCTATGTCTCTTTTTTTCTTCGAAAAGGCGAGACAAAAACTACTGAACCAATTATTTTCTTTTTATTTATGTTAAGCATTCTATCCTGATCCCTAACATATCTTACATGTATATGTGTAGGCCTTTATGACAAGCAGGAACTGTTACGCATTCATTTACCTTGTCATTTAACATTGTTTACTATGGATAATCATACAAATAAAATTAGAACACAATATTCATTAAATCAATAGTAAGAATTTTAACCATCTCGAAGATGGCATGCATATGGCGGTGGACTTGCTTTATAACTGTTTTTATTGCATGTCCAGCGGCGTATGATCCATTCAATACATACCATAATGTATTTGTACTGTATAATCACTTTTCATCATGTTGCAAAGCATTTTGTTGTTTTGTGTTTATATAATATGGGTTTCAATAATGTTTATTTTGTATCCATAAATTGCATATTATGTGTATTATATTGTGTAAGTGTATTATATATAATATGTATAGCATAATTATTCGAGTTTATGCGATTTATACTACTTCTCGAGGGCTGCAGGCCCGAGAGTGGAGTATAAATCGCATACAAGAAAAATATGCTATAAATGTTTTGTACCAGAGCCATTTATCCAACTACGTATGTGTAAGAAGTTTTAGGGCGTTGCAGTTTGATTATTACAGCCAATCGCTTTTGTATATTTTTGGGCAAATGCAATGTCAAGGAGTGCTGTTTTGGTTATTGTTTAGGAATAGTCGTTTTGATTGACAGGTTGTGTGTAACTTACAACAGCGCGCGCGTAAAATTGAGTAGATCATGGTATAACTGCCGAATATGTCATTGATAGCACGGCTGAAATATACCGGCATTTATAGCACGGTTTAGGCTCAGACCTTCAGATTTATAAAAATTATATTATAAGCAAGAACTAAGGAAAACCATTAGAGCTATGGTACAATGGTCACTTACATTCATGTATTTTGTAAAATCATTCGGACCATCGAGGTACTATCTACAAGTTGGTGACATGCGTAGAAAAAGTCAGGTATGTGTGAAAAACAACGATTAAATCTTATCTTGAACGTTTCGCTTGATAATGGGTTCGTTCAGGGTTCTCCCATCGGCAACCACGTTGGTTAACTTTGGGTTACCAATGGCTACCGAGGGTAACATTTGGTACCAACGAGGCAACCAATACTACCTCGGGTGTAGAGTCGCGGGCAGATTGGTTACCAACGTTCTACCTATCGGCGAACCAACTGCTAACGACGGTGACCGATGGTAGCCGTTGGTTACCGTGAGTGCTTTCGGTAACCGATGGGAGAACCCAGAACTCACCCACTGAGTATATTTAGATCGAATCCCGTGCATTGCGACCGATGCTACACTGTTTAAACTGTTCACTATATGTGCGAACGATTCGTTGAATATACTCGGAAACGTTGGAAATGCTGACGAAGGGAATTAAAAGGAAGTTAAGATAATATTAAAATACTTTAAACTGATGTATATATGTGCTAGATAAAACGCGTTTGAGAATATCGTATTTTTAGTAACATGTCAATGGTGTATAGCGCACGTGATTGCTTGTTTGTGATTAAATTGTCTTTGCATAACAATACTATATTACTGTTTACATCAAGGATAACTAGAGATCATTGAACAAGGGATGCTAGTTACTTAGTCATTACTTACATGAAGATCGTTTGTGTACCATACGTTTGTATATGATTAAATAACACAAACGATACACTGCATATGATTTAAAACAGACAATGTGCAGAACAGACTAATGAAATAAATAAAATATGCAACTATCCCCATGCTCCGTCCGCAGTACCCTGTATTTGTCAAATACATTGCAATAGTTGTGCAACTATTCCAGATACTGCAATTATCCTCTCTGATGAGTGAGTTTGCACCTTCTGTACATCAGGCCAGTAATAATCATGCTTTATTTCAATTTCGTATCTAAAATTAAATGTGTATTTATTGCTGGAGTATCGTGAAATGTTTCTATGATGTTTCACATTTGAAAATCAAATGACACAGACCTTTGACTTATTTACTTTAGTTCATGTTAACAAAAGCAAGTATGTTTGGAAGCTATTGATTAACATTATCACAATTAAGTGTGCTTTATAACGTGAAAGTGGTTCTTATCGGGAAAACAATTATGTCGTTAGAGAGATTATGCGACGTCGTGCGGTTACGGCCATGGCTAGATATTTAGTATGATACTATTCGCGATGTATTGAGCAATGATGATGTTGAGGTTTATTTCAAGCTTTTTCTGCTTCTTTATGCGGATGATACTGTTTTAGCTGAAAGTGCAGAAGATTTGCAGTTAGCATTAAACAGTATGGTTGTTTATTGTAAAACCTGGGGTTTAAAAGTGAACTCGGCGAAAACTAAAATTGTTATATTTTGTAAAAGCAGGAGACGCTTGAGAGATCCTCCAAATTTTTATATTGACGATAGTGTGTTGGAAGTTGTTGATAGCGTTTCTTATCTTGGTGTACAATTTGCATTCAATGGCTATTTTGGTCAACTAAGAAACGATTAGTGGACCAAGCAAGAAAAGCTATGTATTCCTTAATTAATAAAGCCAGAAAATTGTTGTTACCACTTGATTTGCAACTACATTTGTTGATGATATGGTTGTGCCTATACTTTCGTATGGATCAGAGGTCTGGGGAATAGAAGATATAAATAGTATAGACCAATTTCAGTCTAAATACTGTAAATTTATTCTAAACTTGAAACAAACTACACCGAATTGTATGTTGTATGGTGAGCTTGGAATATTTCCGATGTCATTACACATAAGAAGTAAAATACTTAATTACTGGTGTAAACTAATAAATGCTAAAGAAATCAAAATATGCAATTTGCTATATAGAATGGCATATTGTCTTCATAAAAACAACATAATTAAATTTCCATGGATATAATTTGTTAAAAAGTCACTCAACGAACTTGGGATGTCTAATTAATGGTCAGATTAAAAAGGTTTATAGCCCAGATTATGTTAGAAAATTAGTTATGAGTCGCATAAGAGATCAATGTGTTCAGTTTTGGAATAGTGATATACAAAGTATAGGTAAATGTTTAAACTATAGAATGTATACGAAGAAGTTTGTTTTTTAACAGTATTTTAATATTTTTCCATTTGGTTTGTCTAATACTTTATCGTTGCATGAATCATAAAATGCCTATAAAAAAAGGAAGACATTTAACATAGAAAGAAATCTACGCACATGTACACTTGTAATGCTCATTTGTTGTGGTGATGAGATTTTACTATTTATTTATTTGTAATCACTTTGCAAGAGAAAGGAACATTTTATCGGTCAATATTTTTCTATAAAAATCCAAATTCTGTTAAATATGAGCTATTAAAGAATAATAAGATAAGAATACATTATTAAAAATAGCCAGATTGTGTGAACTCATTCTTAAAGCTTGTAAATAACTGGATATAGTTTTGCTCAAAGACTGATAGAAAAAAATGTTTCTTTCATCTCAAAACATATATAATTTACATACTGCACATATAGTTTATGTAATATAATGTATACACTCATTCTCCATATGCTATGCTTATTAGTTAAAAAAACAAAAACAAACAACGAGATAGCAAAAATATATTACTAAACATGTAAATTAGGATTCACTCATTATTCATTCTAGTAATTTTATTCATGTACAGATTGATGGTTGGTTGTGTGATGGTTATGTGATTATGTGTATTGTTATGTAAATAGTTCTGTTATGTAAATGTTTTGTTAATGTTCTGTTTTATGCACAATGTAAATTTGTTATATCAGATGGTCTTAATGAGCCTTGAATAAATAAAACTTGAAACTTGACATGATCAGAGAGCTCGTTTGATTTGAGATAGGATATCAGTAATACACGTTTATTGTCTTATTAAAGACATGGCATTAGAGAAACAGGAAACTATGTGGTTGAGACATAACATAGGTGGAAACGTAATGTCATGATATTTTGACGTATGACTTGAGGGATTAAGCGAATACGTGTGCTTATATCCATATCGGAGAGCAATTGTCGTTTGAATATATATGTGATATCTAATCTAAAGACCGGACATAGATAATTGATATCGTTTGATTACGGACGTGACATTCTTGAGTAACGAAAGTTGTGTGATTATAGAAGAGTGTGATGTCGTGTGAATATATAGGTACCAGCAGGGCTTAGGGTTCATTTTTATATACCTGGCTCTGTTAAAGTCGCACGTGCGAACATAAACTTTCCCAAGTTGCTGTCTTTATGAAGAACGCGTTTTAATGTGTGTTACTAAACATTGTATGCATCCATTTCAAAGTTCAAAACATGTATTGCATGTATATGTGCTATAATATTTAAAGTGTGGGTTATACATGGTATCCGTATCAATACGATGCCTTTATTTCGTCATATCGTCAATGAAAGTCGACACTCCATTTTATGGAATTGAATCGATTTCTTTAGTCGCACCAACAGCTAAGGTTATATGGCGAATGTCAGCTCCCATTACTGAGGAAGACTAGGT